>VYZM01008674.1:0-60462 GCA_013398915.1 Dromas ardeola | reverse complement strand
GAGGGGACGCGGGGGTGCACGGTCACAGGTCGCGGGGGATGGTTTTTTTTCCCGTGGTAGCGAGAAGCCCGTGAGCTGAGGCAGCGTGAGCGGTGGGTTAGGCGGAGGAAGGGGGAGCCTGCCTCCCTGGTGGTGTGTTCACGTGTTGTGGGAGCTCTGCCTTTCATCTGCCTGTGTGACTTCATTTAAGGCGAATTAAATAATGGCCACAAACTGACTTAAGTTGTGTCGGCTGATACCATGTGGTGCAGGGAAGACTCCAAGGGGGGGATATTGTTTAACTAAGAAGTAATCCTTTGTAGCATTTATTTCAACAAGTGAACACTTGCTCATGTGGCTGAAAAGACAACCAAGAAAAGAGTCTGTTTGAACAATGTCATACGGAGATTTCTGGTCTTTATCTTTGTCACGCGTTTCTAAGAGTTGTAAGTGTTTCAAGACCATGTGCAAACATCTAAGAATGATGTACCTTATGCAGGTACTTGTGTGGGTGAGAGAAACCTTGCTGCCACATGAAAACTGAAAATACTTCACAAGGAAGGGGTGGAAGGATCCAAGAAACTGTCTCAAAAAAAAAAAAAACCAAAAACCTCCCCCAAGCATTTCTTTAAAAACAGTAATGTGTCCAGACCAGGAAGTTGTACCAGACGATTGTAGCCTCAGCTTGCACTGATAATTACTTAACACTATAAGTGAATTGCAAAATTAAAAGCTGGTGGAGTAGGAAACTATTGCAGAACAACTTAAGCTGAAATTTGCAGCCTTCTTTCTTCTCTAAAGTCTTGTGTGAATGGTAAGACTACTGTAAACATAGAGGTCTGTTTTATGCCAGGACTACCTCTGTATAAAGACTTGACTGCATGGATCACTGCAATAGTCGATGTGCTGTAAATGTTTACTGTCGCTTACTGACCAGCAGCTTTCTCTAGCTGTTTGTATTTGATCTATTGCTGTGTTTTTCGAAATACTATGGATTAAAATACATTTTGACTCATTTTAAGAATTTGTGTAAATATGCATAGCTTTGCACTTTCCTAGTAATGTTTTGCATAACAATGCCTGAATAAGCTGTATCTAAAAACGAAACTTTAACCGTGTTTTATGGAAGACTGAGGGCCACGATTCGTGTGGAAGAATGTATCAGAAAGCCTGCAATGAAGAGAGAAAGTGTAGTAAGCTGCTGATGGATAAAGGTTGGTCTTAAGCAAAGTTTGGTTGTGTTGTTGGCAAGCACTTAAAAAACGGATTTTAGTAAGTGCTTCACAAGAAGCTGTATTATATTTTAGGAGTGGAGGAACTGCACAGAGAGGTCAGCACGTGCCCAGAGTCACAGAACAGAGAACACCGTGCCCAGAGCACAGTAATTAACTGTGTTTCTTGAAACGCAGTAGGTATCAGTTTGGTGGGGAAGTTGTTTTTTCAGTAAGTCTTGCTCTGTCCAGCCAAAATCCAGAGGCACTGAAGCGGCGCTCATCTTCTTTCTGAAGTGAGGTGTGCTTTCCTGCAGTGACAGTTGTACATCATTTACCATTTAATGTACTTACTGTACCATAACAGAGAAGAGCTCTGTAAGAGAAGGGTTCTCTTGCAGGTGATGGATGAGAATCCTATGACTCTGCTCAGCCCTGCTGAAAAAGAGGTCGTTTATTGTTTTCTGTTGCATACTCTGATGTTACTGCTGGAAGGTGAAGACTGGGAATTGTGCCCCTTGAAATCTCCTTAGTGCAGGAAGACACTGTCACAGCTGCGCCAAGGTTAGCAAGATGTTATTCTTGTGTCACAAATGTGCATTTGAGGCCTTAGAACATGTATTAATAATTTGGTCTTAAATTTTAAAAAGCTGAATGTCCACTGCACTTCCCTAACTAACTGCATCACTACTACTACTGTTGGTCTGCCCCGTTAAGGGAGCAGAGAACAAGAGGGTTACAAGGCATTGTAAGTGCACTGTGCGTGTGCTTTAGTTAGCGAAAGCTTTTGCAACTGTGGGCCTCCCTCATTAGGAAAACATTGTATGAGTCAAGGCAACTGTCTCCTCAGGTGTGTTTGATTTAGCTGTACTGAATGCAGTGGGCTTTTTTTGTAAGGAAACTAGAAATGTGAGTGAGAGCAGTACCCTCTATGCTTTGTTGCGTTTCGTCACTGGCACGCAGCAGCCGAGTATGTGTTTTTTGCCCAAGTGCTTTGCCTGCCGGGTGGCTTTCCCCAGTGATTCAGTTTCAGGCATTTGTGGAAGTTTGCCCACCAATCTGTTGTTTGGTGGTCTTAAGCTCATTCATGTCTGACTGTGTGGTGAGTACCCTGATCACCTCTGAGTAATGCTTGTGTGCTGCTCAGAAACTGCTGACTCACTTCGTTTTCATGCTTTTTGCCTGTCCTCCTCCAGTAGCTCAGACTAGAAATGTGGTAAGGTCAGGGAAAGAGGAAATGGACATGAATGACAATAACTGTGTGTTGTGGCAAGGATGATGAAGCTGTAAAGACTGCTCTTTGATAATGCGAGAAAAAGGTCATGGCTGTAATGGATTTCCTGAAAAGGTACATAACCCATGTGTTAGGAACTGGGCAGAACAGTCTGGCAACTGTAATGAGCCCACAGTTGGGAGATGCTGGGTTATTATGGTCCTGCTAGTGGTCTGCTCTTCATTTTGAACCTAAAGCCTTTTTACTTCTATGCCTCCGTTTTCACCTTCAGACCTTCTGTCTGTCTTGTTACATTCTGCCACAAAGAGCTTAACACTGAAGTAATTTTCTGCTGCTTGCAAAAGGGCTGACCTCGCTTGAGGTTTCTGCTGTAGCATAAATAATAGGAACAGGGAAAGACAATTAACCAATTCTAGGCTGGAAACAAGTCAGAGGTAGGTATAGGTCACTGAGAGAGGGTTTACTTGCCAGAAGGTTAGGAGCTGCAGGCAGAGACAAGCACACTGATTTCATGTGCATGTGTGACTGTTTATTAATGTCTGAAAAAATTCTGACATGTGCCAGATTTCCCTTTAATCTGACCAACAAAGTTAAATTTCGATCACAGTTTTCCAGCATGATCCAGGTGAATGAAAAGGTTTGCCTGTGCAGATTCAGTTGGCAGATGATGCAAGTTTTTCTACCTATCAGAAAAAGGGGAAGACCTGACCTAAAGCCTGCTGTTGAAGACAGCTGTATTTGGGCGAAGTCAATGTGTAGAAATGGCACATGATTTTTAATCCATTTCAAGTGACTACTACTGTGTGAAAGTTGAACTGTGTCCTGCTTCTCTCCCTGTCTCCGTGTTATCCCTGTCTTCACATATTATAGTTTGCCTCTTCTTGACATGTTGTGCAGCACTTTGGAAAATAACGTTACTACAGATGCTGCTCTGCACTTCTGGAAGGTCTGGAAGCATTCTGCCTGCAGCAGCCTACACCTGCACTTGAATCATTTATGAGGTTTTCCCCCTTCAAGTCACAGGTGGTTTGTCAGGGGTTAACAAGGTTTTAGTTTATTTTATGGTTCTGAGGATATGTTTAGACAGTGCTGAAACTTGCACAGACATTTTTTTTCCCCTTGATCTGGTATTAGCGAAAATTACCATAAAACAATACAGTAACATCAATGTTGCCAAATGTGCAGATGGCAGGCAGGAACAATATCGCTATCTTCCCACAACCAACAAATGTAAAACAAGTATCTAGAGGATTAAGATAATTGAAAGAAACTGTTCATTCCTGTTGCCCAATAGTGGTAGAGGTGCATTAGGATTATAATCAAGCAGAAAGATAACTAGGAAAGTGCTGTTCCCTAGTTCGTTGGGCCTTCAGGGTGTCACTGTGTGGTTTTTACGTGCCTGTGCCTCTGAGATTGTGCATAAATACTGCATTTCACCCAAAGTGGAGTCAGAGAAAAGCTTCATTCTGAATTTAAGCCATGTAAAACTGTCCCAAATTTATTTGAAGTTAGCAGGACAAAAGCTGAAAGCCAGGCTTTTAAAAGGATTTAGGCACCTGAAGTTGTGTAGAGATGTTGTAGAAAGTCCAGGTAGGTATTGATGTACCTAATGCTTCATTTAGTGCAAAATTTATAAAAATATTTCTGGACACTTGCCATCCAGAAAAGTAAATGCTGTTGGATCAAGCACTATCTCTGAATGATTTAGCTGGAAGTTTAAGGTGGTTTTGACTAGCCCTGGTTTTAGGTGCCAAGAATACAAGTTCATTGATTAGTTATATCACATTTAGCTGGTTTGGAGGGATAATGTTTTACAAACAACAAGGACTATTGAAGCTTGTTGAGAGATTTCTTTTGCCTTCAACAGGATTTGAATGAGGTCCAAAATGAAACCTTCCTTTATTATTGGACTTGGTAAATCCAGTGCCTGTGATAAAGGATTTTATTCTCTGAAGTTCTTAAATTAAATCAGGCTGCTAGGGGACTGATGATTGAGGAGAATGAAGCGGCTGAAAGTATTCTAAGTTCATGGTGTAGCAAAACAATTCTGAACACTCCTGTCTTAGAGGCAGAAGCGAGTGAAAACTGATGTTTCAGGACCACTGAAATGTGGGTAAAACAGTCACCATGTTTATTTGTATTTTTACCTGGCATTTGGGTGTCTGATTGTTTTGTGTGTGGGTGCAGCTGAACCTCTCAGTGAAGCCGGCATCTTATTTTTTTGGAACCATGCCAACAACATCTCAGCTGTAAGACATATGTTTTTCTAAGTATTGGGTGTTACTTCTTTGAGGCAGGAGTTGGTTTTCTTTGAATAATAAATCTGGAAACTTCCCTGTCGCATTCATTCTTCAGTTAAACTATCTTATACAGAAAGAAGCATTAGAAAACACTTAATGAATAAATATTAATATCCTGTGTATCCCTGTCTTGGTGTGGCTACATCTTGTGTATGCATTGTCATTTCCAATTTTGGGATGTGATTTTCATAAAGGAGAAATTCAGCTACTTCATACTCTTCAGTGTCATATGATAGAATACAGCCAAATTAAATTAATACTTGGAAGTTAAAAAAAAAAAAACTGTTGCAGATCTTTTTCTGTTTAACACTTCCTTAGTATTCAAAGAGCATACTAATGAATGTTATTTCATATTAATTAAAAATATGCAAATGGCTTAGCTGAAGGAGGTATATTACTGTCATAGAAGATCAAAAAAACTAACATCTCACTTCGAGTTGTAATCAGGTGGACTACGCTTTTCATTTCCAGCTCTGTTAACAACATCTTGTGATTTGTACTGGAAGCTTTGGTTCCACTCACAGACGAGACCAGTGCTGTTCCCTCATACTCCTGTGATTAAGAAGCGGATGTGGCCTGTCCCATGTCCCCGCTGTGTCTGTGGCAGAGGTGTCAGCAGCGCTCAGATCCGCCAAGTGGGAGAACGTGGTTGTCTCTGTCCGGCCATACAGCTGCTCGGAAAGAGACACTATGTTAAAAGTATTTATACCATTTTTTGGGGGGACAGCAGAAAATTTGTTACCAGCTCATGGTCTGGTGGTGGAAGTCCCGCTTGTAAACCAGTGCCACCAAGGTGTTTTTCTCAGCTCAGTGATTTATGCCCTATCTCTTCCACTTTTCAGATCTTTTAAAAAGATTTTTTGCTGCCATAAATCCTTTATTGTTCATGAATTGCATTTTCTGGCTTTCTCGAATAAACGAAACAGAGCCACACAAGTTAGGAATTAGACCTCTAGAACAGGCTTTAAAGAGTCTATCCAAAATTACTAAAATGTAAATCACAATTCCAGAAAATATAGAGAGTTCATTTTATGGGAGCATACCGAGGAAAGAAAATTATCTTTTTCCTAGTGATGATGAATTTTAACTTCTGATTGTTGTCCTTGAAACATCTAGCAGCGCCTTTAATTCCTTCTTGGATAGGAATAATGAGAGACATGTACATTTGTGTGCATGTGACCGCCATACTTGGCTTGGTACTGAAGCTGTAACTTCTAGTTTATAGTACAGAACCATCCAAGTTGCTGAATACTTGGTTTTAATTTCTTGAGGAATGGAGAAAGGAAGGGAAAGTAGAGTTCATTAGATCAGCATGTACATCCTGGTTTGAACCATCTCCTACGTTTATACCAGTTGCACCGTCTGCTGCCACTGAAGATCCTTGTGGAATACGTCTGTTCCTTCTCTGCTGTCTATACATCGCCTGTCAGAAGTTATTGCAAGGGAAACTTGGGCACGGGCAAGAAGGCAAATAAAGGAGGATGAAAAGCACCGGTTTATGTTGAAGGCTGGAGCCCGGGGAATTGATAGGTCATGGTTCTAGAGTTGGCTCTGCCATGGGTTTGCCGCGTGCCTGTCACAAACTCTCCAACAGCGTTGTTCTGAGTTCCCCATGTGTAACACAGGGATAGAAAGATCTTGCCAGGCTTAATTCACTAGCATCTTTTAAGTGGCTGGAGCTTTTCCTATGAAAGGGGATGGATAAATACAGGAAAGAATTGTCAAAAATCCTCACTGTTTTCTAATATTATCCATAAAGGGTTTGATTATGCATGTAAAAATGGAGTTCCTTGTGCTACTAAGTCTGCTGAGTGGATGTGAAACTTTTCTGCCTGGATAGGCTTGGTTATGTGTTTTAGTAGTGTGGAAAGCTGTCTGTTGCAGAGCTGGAGTTAGGAGGTGATACTTTTGTAGCTTAAATTTGTAACTAACTCATTGTGGGTAAGAATAGGAAGATTAAATATTTAAAGCTTTAAAATAAACATGTGATCCATGTTTCCTTGTTGCCACATGCTTAAAGCTAGTTTGGATGTGGGGGGAAGTATTTAGTTCGTATAGTATCTAGGCAGTTCCTGTACCTCGTGCTGGCCCTTTGCGTTGCTGTGAATGTAATTTACAGTTCTTTAAAACAAGATGAGTGATCAGTGTTTGGCAAGCATAAATCATGAGTCTTCATAGGAGAAACCTCCTTTCCAAAGCTTATCTCTTATCAGGAGAATGTTTGGGCTCCTGGCACAATTTTTTTTTTCTTTAAAAAAAAAAAAAAAAAGCAACCCTGGTTTTATACCAGCTCCTGAATGATCCTTTGTCTGCCTCCCTCCTTCCCTTCCCCCATTTCTTTGGGCTTTTCTAAAAGAAATGTTTTTATAATAACCACTGGAGAACTCAGTAGCTACTCCTGTGTTGGATCTGTTCCTGAAATACCCAGTGCAGAGGTGATCTTGATGTGCCCTTGATGCTAGGTAAATACCATGATGCAGGTGGCGACATCCTGCTGTTGTGTCCCTGCTGCCTCTGTATTTTTTAATGGGTTAATTTCCCATGCACAGGAGCAATGTTGTGGATCTCACAATTGAGTTATTTTCCACAGGTCATGCATTAAGGACCAATGGCTTAATTAGATTGACTTTGATCTCTGTACCTCAAATCTACAGTTGCCTCGAACAGTACCTTGACTGTTTTGTACACTAATCGATGTATCGTAAACACTGAAGTACATATATATATTTGAGAAGGTTTAGATTGTTGCAGGCATTCAGATCCTGTTTATTTGATAAGCCACTTGTACTTTTGCAGCAAGTCACTTGATAGAAACACATTTTGGGGTGTTTGTTTTTATAGAGGAGGGTGCCAGATGACAGTAATCTGTGGGCCTGGTTACCTTTGACCAAGCACTTAATGTTGTCTATGAGAGTAAATATTAAATTGGCTATGAGAACATTACATAGGTGCTTGTCCTAGGCTGTTTGTTGTTGTTCATCCTGGTTATTTTTGAGGTGATATCCAGGTCACTTATATTTGTGTGACAGCATAGCCCACATCCTGCTTAGATTCTCAGTATACTTTCTGGTAAACTTTTGCTATGTAGTCGTGCTCAGTCCCTAAATTTGAGTTGTGTTTGTTATGTTGCCCTTGTTGGCAACATAAGTAACTTGTTAGATTAATGTCCTCGGATAAAATAAAAGATGAAGCAGAAAGACTCTGTTTTCCCTAGAACTGAACTCTGTGGCTGAACTCTGATGGACTCCCCCAGGTCTTAAATATCTTAATGCAGCTCTTTCTTTTCTTTTTCCCAAGAAAATTGCACATATTGTGCTTTGGAAAAAAAAAAAAATATATGTGTATAAAAATACAGAACCTTAGGTGGGAAACAGTTGAAGAGCAACACTTGGCGTGCTGGAAAGAAGCAACTTGCCTTCCACTGCTGTTTTTGTGAACTGGATGTTCTGCAGCCAAGGTAACTGTTGTACTTCACCCTGACATATTTTTTTTTGAGGATCTCTGCAAGAGCTTGGAACAGAAGTGCTTAACTTCAGGGGGTATACCCTCATCAAATAAATGCCTCCCTCAGCATCAAACCCTGCAGTCCCTTAACACTGCACCTCCAGGAGTTCTGTATTGCCTTGTGTTTAAGCCCAGCTCCCTTCTCCCTGAATATTTCGTGCTCCTGGAAGAAGGAGCTTTTCATCAGAACTTGGGCAGTAGCTCCCCATCTTTCCCCTTCCTTCCCTGACTATGCATGCCTGTCCCACGTTGCCGTCATCCCCCTTTGCCTTGCTGTATAAACACTTTTTTTTTTTTTCTATGTGGTAAGAGGACAAGCATTGAGGCTGTCAGGGCTAACAGCAACTATACTGTGCATTTTACCATCAGAAGTATGCGTACACAGATAGAGAACTTGTGTCCTGGTAGGCATGCAGAGTTTGCCTAGCTGTCTTGCTCTACATTAGGTCACAGCAGGAAGAAAATAAAAAAGGGGAAGGGGAAAGCATTATTATATGGTAACCATTTCAAAAACTCCTGGGTTACTTTCATTTCTTCAGTTTATACTCTGTTATGCTGATTATCTCTGTGCTCAATAGAAAATTAATAAAAATTCAGTTTTATAGCAAGTCTATAAATTGGAAATCCTAAATTTGCTGTTATTTGGTATTCACTCTTCAGCCTTTGAAACAGCCAAACTGACTGATCTCTCCTTTGTAGCAGTGTGTGTTACAAAATACGCAGTTCAGGAATGTGTGACTCCTCAGGAAAACCTAAAAACGTTCTTAAGTTCTCTTAACTTCAGGGGAAGGACTTAAGATATGTTCAAATTCTTCCCTGATTTGTGACTTTTCTGAGGAGGTGTGGTGGGTTGACCTTGGCTGGCTGCCAGGTGCACATCAAACCGCTCCCTCACTCCCTGTCCTCAGCAGGACAGGGGAAGAAAATTAGATGAAAAGGTTGTGGGCTGAGATAAGGACAGAGAGATCACTTGCTAGTTACCATCACGGGCAAAACAGACTCCACTTGGGGAAGATTAATTTAATCCCAGGCTCAGTTTGGCTCCTGACTCTTCTACCTCCCCCTGCCACTGCAGCCGAAGCGGTGCAGGGGCATGGGGAATAGGGGTTGCAATCAATTCGTAACCGTTCCTTGGTGCTGCTACTTCTTCCTTGTGCTGTTCCTCTGCTCCTGATGGGGTCCCTCCCACAGGGTATGATTCTTCAGGAGCAAACTGTTTCAGCCTGGGTCCCCCACAGGCTGCAGTTCCTGCCAGAAAGCCTGCTCCTGAGTGGACTGTCCTCCACAGGCTGCAGCTTTCTTCAGGGCACCTACTGCATCATGGTGTCCTCCACAGGCTGAAGGGTGGATATCTGCGTGGAGCATGGTCCTCCATGGGCTGCAGTGGGACAAGCTGCTTCACCATGGCTTGGTCACAGGCTGCAGGGGAATATCTGGTCTGGTGCCTGGAACGTATGCTGCCCCTCCTTCTTCACTGATCTTGGTGTGTACAGGGCTGTTTCTCTCACATTGTTCTCACTCCTCACTCACAGCTGCTGAGCAGCATTTTTTACCCTTTCTTAAATGTGTTATCACAGAAGTGCCACCAGCACCACTGATGGGTTCAGCGTTGGCCTGCAGTGAGTCCCTTCTGGAGCTGGCTAGAATTGGCTCTGTGTAATGCGGGGGCAGCTCCTGGTGTCTTCTTACAGAAGCCATCCCTGCAGCTACCCCCACTATCAAAAAGAGAAAGAGCACAAGGGCTTCCTGTGACTTGCCTTGCATATGTATTTTATATACAGAAGCATTGTTAAAATGGACTCTGATGTGAAATACAGTGCTGCTATCCGTGCTGTTCTGATCGTAACTGAAATTCACTTAGAGGCACTACTGAAACTGCTGTAATCTGACCTGAGCATATGTTCATAGTCTTGGTCTCTGTAACTCATCCATCCAAGAATCTGGTTTAGATGAGGAAATGTAATAATGGGCATCATCATCATATGCTTGGTTGTTCTTAACTTTGCAGCAAAGCATTTAAGGACTTTATCAAAGAGTAGACGTAAGTGAAAAACCTTTGCATAGGCTTGAAACATGCTTTTCTGAAAATAACCGTGTACAGTGCTGTCTTGCATCTATTTGTAAGTATGGACAGTATTAGTTTAGTCCAGATGCTGTCAGATAGGTACCATATTGCTTTCCACACTCCATGGACTCTATTTACTACATAAACTTTGGACAAGGTGGATGAGAGTTCTTTGCTTCATTCTTGTCCTTTCTGTAAAAGTGAAAGTGGTTGTGTTCTTTACGACATCACTAGCTGTAGTCTTGAAACTCTTACAGACTTTGAGGTATGAAATAGTATTGTTAATTGGCCACAGCCTCTGCCAGAAGAGAGGTGTTCACCTTGCATATAACTGGTGTAACATTGCCTTTTCTTCTATGTCATCCTGGTCAGTTGTTATAAGCAGAAGGAAATGCTAAGAGTAGTTAAAGTAGAAAACACAGTGGATCTTGCTGAAGAATGAAATTTGAGGAAAAGCGGTAGAATGAATAGTTGTGGAGTTTGCTTTTAAACCTGATCCTGTGATCTCCTAGTCACATGAATAGATGCTTGTTGACTTGCTCCCTAGACAGACATTTGAGGTTTGAGTCTTTTATATCCGAAGGAAAGCTGTTATTAACGAGTGTCCCTATCTGTTTTTGATGCTCTGGCTGGCCATTTTCTCCTAATTCGTTTTAAGGGGTGTTTGATAGAAGAGAGCTTCTTGGCAGCTCTCCGATCTTAACAGCTTCTGAGAAAATGCATTGATTGGCCCTTTTGTTTTCAAAAGATTGTTGTAATTTTCAGTCATTATCTATAAGGAAATCAGTGTAATTTATTAAACCAGTCATGGATTAAGAATTAAAGACCTGATTCTTTATCACTTAAACTGGTATTACGTTGATGTTACCCATGAGGAACTTTAGTAAGACAAAGAGCAAGTGGAAGAAGTTCCTATGAACTCTTGAAAAGCAAGCTTCTAGACCTCTTACATAAGCTCAGAATTGATACCTGAAAATAGATTTCTACTATTTTGTTGCTTGTACCAAGAATAAACTGCATTTCTTGGGTAATGAAAACAGTCCAAAAATATCATATTAAAAAAAATCTAGAAATGAGCTTATGCCTGAGAAACAGAACACTTAGCTAGCACTCTGTATTCAATGTTTGGGTTGCAAATTTTGTAGGGAAAACAGCTTGCATTTAATCAGAAAAGTTAAATTAATCTCTAGTCTCTCTACTTTCCAGAAAAGCAAAATTTAAGCAGTGGCCCTAACTTGTTGTTCCTTTTACAAGCAGGTTAGGTTAGAGGCATTTCAGTGGTGCTGCTTAAGTAGATTTAGTTTGCCTTTAAAACATGTCTTAGGAGCTTTACAGAATTGAAATTTGATGACTGAGGTGTGAAAGCAAGGAATAAATTACTTTAAACATTCCATTGTGGCTTCATAAAATTGTAAGACAGTAATTATGTTTTATCAGGGTCATCTCATCTTTATTTATTTTAATTCTGTGAAGTTTTGTTTTAAAGACCCAGTACAAAGTAAATGATTCCCATAAACATAACATTTTAATGCAGTTTGACTATTATTACAACGAAAAAACCCTGAATTGGTGGACTAATGTTCCGGTCGGTTCTTTGTCACAGTCTGTCGATCAACTGTTTACTACAGTAGATTTCTGTTGATTATATCAAGTAGTGAATTTTCAGGTCTCCACTGTAAGTAGACAGTGTGCTTTGATCTTATTTTATATATGGAATTTTTTTGATCCAGTCCCTTACTCATCTCTGGGAATTACATTAGATTAGAGTGATTCTGTGGGATGGAATTAAACAAACCAGCTAGCACAAAAAACTTTTGATCAGCTTTAGCCAAGAACGGTAGGATAAAACCAGTCATCAGTCTGAATTAGGGAAGTGAAATCTTGTATCTTTCACTGTAAACGTATTAAAAACTTGGATTTGCCTTTTTTCTTTTTTTTCTTTTTTTTTCTTTTTTTTTTTTTTTTTTTTANTTTTTTTTTTTAAAGAAGTGTTTGGCTTTTTTCTTCAAGGTGTGCAATGGAGGGGCTGGGGCATGAATCATTGCAATGGTTCCTACTAGACAACATTTCTCATTCTACTTAGCCTTCAACAAAAACAAAGCCTTTTATCAAAGCCCATGCTAATAAATTGTCTGCCACCCTCAGAAACGTATCTTTAATAGAATGGCTGGTTAAAGCTGGAAAAGCTTTTTGCGAGTATCATGACAGTAGTTACTACAATGAACAGAGGCCTGTTCTGCCATTCTGAGCTACAGATGATGTCTGCTTTGGTACTGAATAGTACAGCAAGATAAAGGGAACAAAGTCTGTGATACACAAGGGCACATTTTGTGTGCTAATAATAGGCTTGGGACTGCCATAAATTCTCTATATAAATTGTACAACAATACAGATTCTCTTTCTTAAAGTTTTCTTCATCTTCCTTGCGGTTGAAAACCTAGCTAAATAACTTCCGATCGCTTTGCAGCATGCACTCTTTGCTGTGGTAAGCATAGTCAGCAAGGGCAGTAAAACAAATGTTTTAGGACACTGATCTAGACTTAGTGCCTCACATAATGGGGTCTCATATAAACTAAAAGGATAGGCATAAAGATTTTTTTCATCAGTTAATTCCCTGGGATGCTGACAGCTGTCGTTTTGTTATTGCCTATGACTGGCACATTCAGAAACACTGTCTCAGGGCTTCCTCACTGGGCAAACTCTCCTATACCTCAGAGAGAGAAACAGTGTAGGAATGGAACAGGATGGCAGCACCTCCTGCTTAACTGTATTCAAAATACCAAGGTTTTGTTTACTCAGAGGTCATGTCTTCATATTTTTTTTTCTCCTAACAAATGAGACTAGCGTTGGTGGTAGTGATGATTGGGGGAGGTCCATATGCTATTTGGTAGGCCAGAATACTTGGCAGAGGACACTTACTCTGAATGCTCAGCTACTATAGTTGGACTGGTCCTTTCCAAAATGATACAAACATTTCTTAAGTAACCTAAGAGTTGATTTTTTTTTTTTTTTTCTGGAAATACTGCTGGGTCATGGGTTAGTACTGTTATTGATGTTTCCTTTCTGGGTTTATGGAGTATAACTGACAGAATTACAGTTTCAAGGAATAATTGAACAAATTGTGTGTATTGTGCATAGCCAAGCTTTTATTCTCTTGCCAAAACCAACTGATGTTTCAACATGAGTAGGGAACAAGCCAATAAAGCTAGAATTTAGGGGCAGCTGCAGCTTCGTGGTTGGGGAGCATGGCTGGCATAGCCTGTAGAGGAAGGCACAATTTCTAACGTAAAGCTCTAAAGCTTGCATTTACTTTGGAGCTGCTCTTGAAGACAGCAGAGGCCACAGTATATATCTTACAAAGTACAGACAATTCAAATAAAAATATAAGTGGATTATTTTGCACATATTTTATCAATAAAGACCTGATAGAGGAGTATTGTAGTCCATGGAATGGAGCCATATGCTCATGGGTTTTGCAGACTGAAATGTGAACATTTGTTTCCAAAGCAAAATGTAAATTCATTCAGAAATATGGTGTTCTCTTTCCATGCTTGCTTTTGCAAATACTGTCATCAGGCCTTTTTCTACAATAGAATTAGCTTTCATTTAGCGTATATAAGTGTAAAGCAGGAAGTCTGTATTAACAGTCTGTTTAGAGAAATAAATGCACTCTGTAACCACTGATACTGTTTGGTTTTGCAGGTTGTCTTCTGAATTTTGGGTCTGAAGGTACCCTCTTGCTTTCTCAGCAAATCATGGACATCGTTGGCTTTCTGAAGTCTCAATTCATTTGCCATCTTCTGATCTGCTACATATTTATAGCGTCAGGACTGATCATTAACTTCATTCAACTCTTTACACTTATACTTTGGCCAATCAACAAGCAACTGTTCAGGAGGATCAACTGCAGGCTGGCGTACTGCATTTCAAGCCGTAAGATTTAATTTTGTTTTTTAAAATATTTTCATATTTTGTCTTGAGGGAATTGGTAGAAAAGTTCTGAAACATATTTCAAAGTAACCTTGAAATGAAGGTAATGTAGTAATAAAAGTAATGAAAGGTCATTACTGCTTCCTACACCACTTGCATTTGTGTGAGGAGGTGTATGCTTTGTTGAAATGTCCTGTTCTGCTGAAATGTTTTGCTCTTTTTATATTGGGATACTTGCTTGACTCAGGATGTAGAAGAAAGAATGCCTCTCGTTTGGCTATAAATCATGTTCCATTAAGCCAAATGAGAAATATTGACCAAATAATAGCTGAACTTGCTGACATGAATTATCTGTAGGCTTACAGTGTTAACAAGTAACTTCCAATAATGCTATCAATCTTTTTATCATGCATGATTTTGTTTATGATCTTGGTTTAAGTGTTTAATGTGCGAATGCTGTTCAGGACTGGGAAGTAACAATAAAAAAAAGAAAAATCTTTGATTCCATGTGCTTCTTTCTTAAGCCAGTTGTAAACTGTTGTTTCTTTGAATAGGCATTTCAGACCTTAAGCTGCATCTGTGTGTATTCAGTATATGCATACAGTTATAACGTAGAATACAGCAGGTAGGCTGTAAGCATTGAAAGAAGTGGGGGTTGCAATTACTTTTATTTTCTAGGGCAGATGGGAGCATAAGCTCAGGATATTACTTGTAGAAAGACCAGACCTTTGTAACTGCTGAGAGACATGACAATTCACTAACGCTTGTCTAAACAGGTAATTTTAATGGAATGAATGTGACCTATGTCCATTAATTTCTTCTTTGTTAGTAGGAGGTTGATAGAATCTCCACGCATCAACAGTGGATTATCACAGCATATGTAGTTTTCTTGATATTATCAGTCTGCTTATATATTTGTTTTTAAAGAGCTATGACTGCATTTTCAGCACTGAGGTATTGCAGTGCAACTTCTAACTTCCACTTAATTGCTCTCAACTTACAGCAGAGATCATTCTCCACAGAAGCGGTTAAAAAAGTAATGTGCCTGTGTTCGGTAGCTGGGAATGCGCTGTTAAATGTGCCCACCTTCCAGAGAGATTTCCCTGGGCCTTTTGAAACTCAAAAGTACTTTCTAAAAATGAAAATGTTGCAAAGTGCATGCCTACAGATTATTCAAGTGTGATGTCACTGTCAATGCCAAATGAGTTATGGATGGTTTCATACTAGGGAAGACAGCTCTCCAGCACAGTATTTAAGAATTGTGTTGCAGAAATGCAGCAAAATGGTTTCCTTCATGTCACCTGTTCTGCTACTAGGAACGTAACAAGGGAAAGCCTTGTTAGTATTCATAATGAACTGCTTGAGGGAGAAATCTGCTACACGCCTCAAATTGGAAGCCACCATGTATAATTTATCTCTCATCAGTGACTCTGATGCGCAACTATTCAAAGCATTTTTTTTAAACATACTTTTGACTTAAATTTCAAAGCTGTATCAGCATGTATAGGCCTAAATAATTTGGGGGTGGTGTTTTATTATTTCTGTAATACAGAGAGGGTGTTCCTGCTGAAAAATTTCATTTTTGCAGTTGGTATTTATGTCCCTGAAGTAGGGAGTTTGCAAGTACTATTCATTTGTATATAAGAACAGTTGCATGAATATGGCCAAGTTTTTACCTTTTGCCTGGTAGCATAGTATACGTTTGAAGCTGTGGAATGTGGAAGATACTGTACAGCTGTATACAGGTATATGTAGGTATATTATTATTATTTTTCATGTAACGCCTTCTGCCCCATTCTTCCTTTTTGGCTACTTAGTGTGGAGACATCAGCTACTCTAGAGTCTCCAGACTGAATCCTTTAGCTACCCTCAATCTAGTCTCATCTATATTGGGGGCTGGTCACCATGTAAGAGCGAGTAATACTGCATGCTTGTCCTTGGTTGGGTAGATGGCTTTGTACTCAGGGCTGTTGATCTAGTCTTCAGTGTTGATGCCACTGGAAAAGGTTGTGTTGTGAGATTTTTGCACAGTCATTCTCAGAACAAACTGTCTCTAGCTTAAAGACTGTTACTTTAGCTTTACAACAGAGCAAGCTAACATTTGATATGAGTCACCCTTATCTGAGTGATATTTGAAAACGGGAAAAAGATAGTTAATTAAAAAAAGTATTTGGAAGAACTGAAGAATGCAGTAGATGAATTAAACCCGAGGTATTTGTGTATTAGTGTATGTGTAAGATAATGCCTTTTGGGGGCCATTGGTGTACTGACTAATAACTTGAATTGTGTCTGTATGGGTCTGATGAGTGTTATGGAAACAGCCTACAGTTTGAGATAATGAAGCTTAGCCTTGGAGAATGTAAAGGGGCATGTGCTTTGCAATGGTGATACTTGAGGTTTAACCCCAGCTGGCAGCTAGGACCAGGCAGCTGGTTGCACAGTTCTCCCCTTTTTTCCCCCAAGAAGGGTAGGGAGAAGAGGGAGAAAAGGAGGAGAAAGGAAAAGAAAAAAAACTTGTGTGTTGAGATAAAGACAGTTTAATAGAACAATAGCAGAAAAAGGAAAATAACAATAATAATAATGATAATTGTAAAAGAATCTACAAGATAAAGTAATACAACACAAATCACTCTCACTGCCTGGTCAATTGGTTGCCCAGCCCGTCCTGAGCAGTGATCGTGGATTCCCGCCCCTGATCAGCCCCCATTTATATACCAAGCATGGCACAGAACATTCCATTGGCCATTCCATTGTTCTGTCTATGCTCCTTCTCAGCTTCTATGTGAAGCTGAAAAAAGTCCTTGAATAGTATAAACATCACCTAGCAACAACTAAAACAATATGCATGATTGACATTCCTTTCATACTAAATCTGAAACACAGCAGCCACTAGAAAGAAAATTAACTCTATCCCAGCTGAAGCCAGGACAGTGACAAGCATCATGTTGCTTTGAGTGGCTGGTACAGCCTGAGTCACCATGTCAACCAATGAGTGAAATAGAGCTGGCATGGTTCAACTTAAGAATGGAATGAAAGCAGCAGCTGCCTTTAGATCTTGCAAGTTCAGTCAGTTTCCATTTGATGTCAAAGGTAGAGATAAATGATTCCATAAAATCAGGGGAGAGCATTTCATCTTTGACACTATGGTCTTTGGGAAAGTTTTTTTTTTTTTGTATGTTTCAAGGAATGGTGGAGTTTTCTTCTCCTTTTCTTCCTATCTCCTTTCTAATATAAGAACATAATATTCTCCCTTCTCCACGTGCAACGTCTGCTGTCATACTGCATATGGGAAGTTAAGCTGCTGTTGTGATTAATGAGTTGTTCTCACTTCAGTAGTCCAACTTGAGTTGGGGGTGCTTATCTGTTCACATGAATCAAGACAGACTAGCTCAAGTAAAAGTATTCCTAGAATCATAGAATCATTTAGGTTGGAAAAGGCCCTTATGATCATCGAGTCCAATCATAAACTTAACACTGCCAAGTCCACCACTAAACCACGTCTCTAACTGCCACATCTACAGGTCTTTTAAATACCTCCAGGGATGGTGACTCAACCACTTCCCTGGGCAGCCTGTTCCAATGCTTGACAATCCTTTTGGTGAAGAAATTTTTTTCTTATATCCAATCCAAAGCTCCCCTGGGACAACTTGAGGCTATTTCCTCTTGTCCTATCACCTGTTACTTGGGAGAAGGGACCGACCCCCACCTCACTACAACCTCCTTTCAGGTAGCTATAGAGAGTGATGTCTCTCCTTAGCCTCCTTTTGGTATTGAGAAGTTGTTGCCTTTCTTCAAACCAATTGTGAATCCTGGGTTGGTCATATTGGGTGAGTTTACCTTCTCTACTGCCCTGCTTAATTGTATATTAACAATGGGGAGAACTTTCTAATGGCAGTGTTGCAAGCGAAAAAAACGCCAATTTTTCCATCATGGCTTTCCATGAAATTTGAATTGGGTAAATGTTCAGCCATTGTTCAGCTCGAATCTCCTGCTTCACACAGGGTGTGTTAGTCATTCACCAGATTGCAGTTTGGGTTGCTTTTATATCTCCAAAATACTTTTCATGTTTTGCTATGAATAAACTCTTCCTGTTTGATCCCATTATCTCATTTGACAAATATCTACAAGGTAATGCTAAGTTCTAGTTCTCTTTCCTTTGTATTTCTCAAACTTTACTGAAGAGTGTTAGTTGCAGAGAGTGGACATTCAACTTAAAAAGAACAGACTTTTGTCTGTATTGGTCTTGAAATGAGCTAAAAGACTAGTAAGGGCTGCACATCTTCTGTTGTGTTTTAAGTTTAAAGAAATGGAAAAAAACAACAAACAACACAAAAAAAACCCCAAACCTTTGGGCTTCTAACTTTCAGAAAATATTTTCTAGCTCCAAGTATATATTCACTAACTGGTTCAACTGCATCTTAATCCCTCTTTTGTAAAATGACAACCCTGATAAACTCTCCCTAATACTGAACTCCACAAAGTGCACCTCTAATAAGGAAACTGAACACTGCAAACCTCAACAAGGTGGTAACAATAAAAATTTTAAAAATAAGTGTGTGTGGAAGATGGCCTTAGAACAAAGGTTGGGCAAGCAATCAATATTATTTTTTATTTTTAAATAATTTAGGGACATCTTGTCCTCAGTCTCTTTTTCCAAAAGACTGAGGGCCAAGATGTATGCCAAGGAAGGAAGTACTTAGTATGGAATACATCACAGTTCTCATGGATGCTGTTTGTGCCTGGACTGGAAGAGGTGGGAATACGTCTTCCTCCTCCCCCTTATCCGAGGACAGCAAACCACCACAAAGGGTACGCACGGCTTTTCTGCACTAGCTTGTAAAGTTGGCCAAACACAGGTTGTCTTGATTATTAGTGCCATGTGTGCACATGGCTGCGTAGCACGCTGGGGCAGAGGGAAAGTGGTTTGTGCTTCCTCAACCATTTTGTACTGGGTAGGCTGGTGCAGTGCTACCCCGGGGTGAGCAGAGTGTGCTGGGATCCCACGGGCTGTTTGGTATGTAACTCTGCTGTGTGCCAAGACTATAAGAATGGGTCATACTCATACATGACAAACGGCTTCTTTAGTGGTGCTGGGTGTATTTATTCAGGAAGCTATTTGCCTGTGAGCAGAGCAGTGGTTGATAACTTGTCCTCTTGCTGCCCGCTGTGTTGGGGAAAATTAGTTTCTCCTTGTGCTGAGATCCACCTTGTGCTCCCGGCATGAGTGGCAAACTGGCCTTCTGCTGACTTGCGGCACGAGGTGAACTTTGCATAAGCAAAAGAGCTGCCAACAATGGTACAGTGGTGTGGACAGGTGCATAAGGGCTTTAAAAGCAATTGACTTAGCTTCTAATCTGCCTTCATAAATAAATTATAGTAGTACTAATACCTATTCTTGTGCTATGAAAGGGGTGTTATTACACCTCTGGGTAAAGTTACACTATGTAGGCTGCAGTTTGTAAATCCCTCTGAGGGGAAGGCCCTTCTCTGCATGGAAAGAGGCACCCTGATGCCTGCTCATTGACTGCAGCAAGAACAAGATGGAAACTTATTCTTCTTATGACTGAGCTTTCTAGAAACAAAACCAGAAGAAATTGAGAACTGCTTCAAGTTCATCATCTTGGCTGCTGTTACGAGACAGTGATGCTAATTCCTTCCATGTACAGCTGTAGGCTTTGCAATGTGAGAAGTGGGCATCCAAATAAGGCTCTGTGGTAGTATCTGGGCCCCGTTAATCCTTAAGATTGTTTTGTTTCCTTGCATGCACTGCCCACTTGGAGTTCAGAGGAGCCCTTGGCTATTTTGCTTGTTGTTTGTACCAAGGTGGTGCTGGGGCAGAGGGGAGAATTCTCTCCTCTGGTGCAGTAAGCGGGAAGGGGTGGGAAGCAAGAAGGCCCCGGAGAGGCAAGGCTTACTTCTTCCTCCACTTCTCTCTACCGCCATCTTGCACTGCAGAAGGAAGCAGTGTGCTGTTGTTCAAAGTATGCCACAGTGTTCTTAATATAATCCTGTAGTGTTTTATTTATAAGGCAAATTGAGTTATGCTTGTCAACGTAGATGTAGTGAAGAGCTTTCACAGGGCACTTAGGACTGCTTTCTTAGCCTGTTTGCGATGTTGTTTCGAGTAATGTGTGCAAAATGACTTTTCCTCAAGTGCTACTTGTCCATATAAGCCTTTGTTATCTTAGTTCCACGCACCACATCCCTACGAAGCCACTGGTAAAGACTATGAACGGTTTACGACAAATACCGAGGGAAAATCAGAGGTCAGATTTGATAGTCATGGCAAAGAGCAAATGTTGATTTGAACCTTTGGAGAGCCAGACCATCAGCTTAGCCTTCTTGTTTTCCCTCAAGCCATGCCATGGGGATAACTGTAGAAATGGAGTGTACCAAGGAGATGCCCACGTTCGTTTCAATCCAGATAAACTCTGTTACTGAGGGCAGGACAGTTACGGTAGCATGGCAGATCTGGGTAGGCAGGTGCCCAAGTACTTACCTGGCTGGTGAGGAGTTTGTTGCAGCCTGCATGCTGCTGTGGCAGTTTTATTCTCAGCACTGGGGCTGTCTTGGGTAACTCTGGACAAACCATTGCCATACCTCTTTTCTGTAATGCAGTCTTAGCTTTCTTCCCATGTTCCCTGCAAATCCAAAGTACGCGTTTACATGTGGGACTCAGGGGGTGTCTTGCTTATAAGTTCCAGTCGTTGGTGTTGATCATTGAATCGTGTACAATAAGGTAGATGATGAACTTTCTCTAAAATCTGCTTGTGTTAGAATGGTGAATATCATTGAATCTTTGGATTCTTTTGCTCTCAAAAATTAAATTCATAGGGGTATATTGTGTGTGACAGATTTTGTTAAATATAAAATATGCTTGGAGCAGATAGGAGGGTATGTATATGTCATCATACAGTAATGTTTAATTTTCTAACTTGCTTTGTCTTCCCTTCCTTGTAAGTAATGTAGTAACATACTTAGCACTGCATCATAAAAAAGATCTAGTGAATCTAGATCTTGATCTTTGCTCAAGTGAGAGGAGCGATCTCACCTTTTTTTGCTAGCAAGGACAACAGAATGTGAGCAAGTAGTATCTGATTTACTGAAGCCATCGAAGTAGGGGCTGCAGGAGGTACTCCTCTGATTTAAAAATAATATATGACAAGTTACGAACTCTGTAGCAGTGTATTGTTAGCTTCTACAGCTATATTGCCGTTTAGTGTTTTAAAAAAAATCCCTTAATGTGAGGCAAAACTATGCTCCAATTTTAAACAGTCTGTGTTTCTAAATTTTATGACTTCAAGGTTTTGGGTTTTGTTTGTCCAAAACATACTAGTAGTAAGCGTTCTTGCAAAGAGCTCTGGATTGTACCTCTCCTGAAAACGTGTCTGTAAGTAAACAAAATGTATTGGTATTTGTTCACAAAATAATACTGAGGGATCGGTAGATTAAATGTTTCAAGCAATGGTGTACGCTGCAGCCTGTATTGGTGTGTTTCCAGCTCTTGCTTGCTTCATTCTGGGGTCTGAGTCTTCTTCTAGGGGTGGGTGGCTGGAAAGTAGACTTAGGGATGTATGCCATAATACTGAAATATGAATCTCTCAACTCTTCAAGTGCTAGGCCATATAATGCCCTTCATAAAATCAGTTAGGCTCCGTTTTAGGGGTAGTGGGGAGATCATACCATTTTTGTTTGGGGATGTGGTTTTAAAATGTTTTCTTTTTGTTGCTGAGTATTCCCTTGTCATATGATGGCATGTGCCCCAGTATCCTACTGTTGAGTTGTCCGAATTATTGTGTGCGTGTGTGTGTGCATGACCACATATGAGCATACACAGTTTCCTTCTGGTAGATCATATTTGGTCTTATGGTTGATTTCCCATTTGAAGCCTTCCAAAGGGTCCAGGTAGATCTCTCTCACCCTGAAATTAATTTTGCCCTCAAAAACTATTAGTGTCCTTTGCCTTGACAATGTAGATGTTTTGTTAGAATAGAAGTTATTTACTATAAAGTGTCATTTACTCTAATTCGTTAACATCTTCCTCCAGCCTGATTCCTAATATCCTTTTATACCTGTTATGTACTTGTGACAATGCTGCTGGTTATCTGTACAGTTCGCCACTGACAGCAAACCTTGAACTTCTCTAATTTGGAAAGACTGAAGGAGCCAATCGCTGCAGCAGGTTCTCCATTATTTTGCCGGTGAAGTAAGATAATGTGTTTGTTCTCTGCATCCGTACAGCTTGAACTCCCTTTTTTCCAGATTATGTTAACGGAATTATATTCATAGTTATGAATAAGTCCTCTGCAGTGCCTAGCAAATGCCTCCATACTTTCCCTACTACCATTAACTTGCTGTATCAACTAATAACATTTCAGTCCCTCTCATTTATGCCACTTGCAGGCATTGTTATCCAGTTTTCATAGTGGTTCATGTTCTGAAAGTGAGCTTTATTGGATCAACCAAGACTGTATGCTGACTGCAGGCATGCTGTGTGAATGTAGTGCTGTTCTGTTCATGAAGGTGTGATTGAATGACATCTGTGCATGACCTTTAGCAGAGTTCCTAATTAACCTAAAAGGGATACTGTTTGTTATGACCAGCTCTTAGTTTAGGAGAAAGAGAGAGAGTGCTTTCTGGGAAAAGGGATGTGAAAAAAAACTTTTGGTACTGATGCTTTCTATCCAAGACTGGTGAAGACCTAGAGGCACTTAATCTGATTTGTATTTTGCTGTTGCTGTGGCCTTTGTAGATGTTGTTTCATGTCTTCATTTTCCCTTTTTTTTCTTTTCCTTTTTTTTTTTTTTTTTCCTTTTTTTGCCTCAGATACCTGATCTGAAGAAGGGTGATGGTGATAGCCTGCAGACTGGAGAGAGGGATGGCAGGGAAGTAATAGAAGGTGAACCATATTCTGTTTGATGTCTAGCATCTCACGTCACAAAGTTCCTAGCACCTTTTGCTAAGCATTAGATCTGTCCAGCAAGCTTCCTAGATTCCTGAACCAGGGTAAATCTGGAGTGTTTGTATGAGACCCCACCTGGAGTACTGCATCCAGCTCGGGAGCCCTCAGCACAGGAAAGGCATGGACCTGTTGGAGTGGGTCCAAAGGAGGCCACAAAAATGATCAGAGGGCTGGAGCACCTCTGCTATGAGGAAACACTGGAGAGTTGGGGTGGTTCAGCCTGGAGAAGAGGAAGCTCCAGGGAGACCTTTTTGTGGCCTCTCAGTACTAAAGGGGGCTTACAAGAAGATGGGGACAAACTTTTTAGCAGGGCCTGTTGTGACAGGACAAGAGGTAATGGTTTGAAACTAAAAGAGGGTAGATTTAGACTAGATATAAGGAAAACGTTTTTTACAATGAGGGTGGTGAAACACAGGAACAGGTTGCCAAGAGAGGTTGTAGATGCCCCGGAAACACTCAAGGTCAGGTTGGACGGGGCTCTGAGCAATCTGTTGTAGTAGAAGATGTTCCTGTTTACTGCAGGGGGGGTTGGACTAGATGATCTTTAAAGGTCCCTTTCAACCCAAACTATTCTATGGTTCTGTGAAAGTACTTCCATCTGATATGACTCAGGAACGTGATATCTAGTGATCCAAGCCATAGCACAGAATATGAAGACATTAATGTTTGTACAAGTTTCATGCTACAGTTGTTTATTCATTAAAGATAAATATCACAATCAGAGGATCAAATTCTCCTTAAGAGACATTGCATAGTTGTAGAAACCCATTTTAGCTATAGGGCTGATTTTAATTGCTAAAATGGTACCAAATCTGAAGGATAGCCTCTTGATCCTATGTAACCACCCTGCAAAGATGCAGAGAATAGCTCATTGATCGCCATCCCCAGTTACAAGCAAATACAAACTAGCAGTAATCCAACCCTGTCTGGGGAAGAACAGTACTGGGGAAGAAACTAGGGGAATTTTGAATTCTCCTGTGTTTGGTCGGGGAATAGATCTACTGGTGTAACATCCAGGTGAGGTGCAGTGTATTGTCTCATTTGCTATTGGTTGGCTACATCTTCTACCTCCCTGCCCCCTTTTGAGCAATGTGAACCACTGTAAGTGTATACCTAGGTGATTCTGTTTCCCAAAAGCATGAAAGTCACAGAGCAGCAAGTTATTGTGGAGTAGTTTATCGGGCTCGTCCTGCAGCGAGGATTTCAGCAGCTGGTCCAATGAAAGTATCTGGTGTCTGACTAACTTTTTGCAGGAGGATTTTCAAACCGGTAGGAAGCAGTATTTCCTTTCAGCAGGTACTTGAGGTCTTTCAGTGTGACACTTGAGATGAAAGAGCTTCTGAGTGCACATGCTTGGTACTCCTCTATGGCTAGGTGTATATTTCTTGTGACTGGTTTGCAACCTTCAGGTTAAGACTTCTTACTTGAGGATTGTTTTCTCACTTTGGAGACTGTTGCAAGGTAGCAGGATCTTCTTGGGTAATCTAAATATATGTTGTTCTTTACATCCATCTTGGCATAGTCTATGCTTAAACATGTTTCTTCCAACACTGTGTTCAGAAGTAGGAATCCTTTAACTCTGGATAAGAAACCAAACTGAAATGTGTGCAGACCAATTCTTTCATCTGCTTGGTTTTGGGGAGGCATTTACCCTTTTGCCAGACCCATTTGGTCCTTGCTGAAATAACGTTTGAAACAAAATAAGGAGCCACAAAGGGATAGAGGTATAAGAGGTTATAATGTGACAGTTTGTGGGTAGATTGTTTTGCTCTTCTGTTAGCCCACTTTTATTGGTATTTTAGATCTGTGTGCTTTTTCTGTACTCAAGCAAATTGCATTGGAGTGTCAATAACTAACATTTCCTTTCTCTCATGGTGTTAAAGAAGCGGGAAGTACGCTTCAGTCTGATTATTCTTCAGTTCACTTAGCTGTATTTCTAAATTGAATCTCCAGTATATTGCATCTCTGAGTGTGAGGTTTTCTTTGAAAGTTAAAAAACAAGTGAACTTCCAAATACATGAGGGTTTTTCTATTGTACATAAATTTCTTACTGATCATTAGTACTTACATGGCTCTGTTAAAACAAGAAAAAAATCTAGGAATCAGTATGTACTGCTAATGAAAGATTTTGATGCATGAATGTATCTGCTGCTTGTGTTAGGTAAGGAAATACAGATAGTGATTGTACAGACTTAATTTCTCACTGTCATTTCTAAAGAAGCTTACCCTTGGTTTTTGCTAAGCATGGGAGATCTGCAGCTGTGAGGCTCTCATTAATACAGATTTGCTGCTGTAAAGGAGCTCCTTTCCTGTACCACCCTCGAATGCTGTAAAGAGTTCTTTTTTGGAATTTTTCTTTTTTTTTTTTTTTAGGCAAACAAACTCATACCATTCTCTGATATTTTCCGGGCTTTTTCCCTAGCTCATATAGTGTCTCATCTAAAGATGTGCAATGTGCTAATAGTATTTTACTGAGGACTCTATATTGGCGAGCTAGCTGTAGAGAAATGGAGAATCTGTTACTTCTTTCAAACTCAAACCATGTATCTGTAGGGCCTATGTGAAAAACCTTTGTACAAAGGCAAAGATAGGGAGGGGGATGTTAACCTTGCAATATTCAGAAGAGTGCTTTCATTGGCTGGATGGGGTTATATTTTTAGAAATTGAGTGTGAACTGAGCTCAGCTGAATTCTTATCAAGGAGTTGTCCTACCCAGTGAGATATAGCAATTAAAGTTTTATTATTTGAACATGTATTGCCTTTTGTGCTCATAAAGGAGGAGGAAGATAAGCAGGCAAAATAGGTGACATACCTCTTTAGTTTCCACATGTTCTTAGTCTATCTAGAGTTTCAAATTGAGACCACAATACATTTTCCTTTTACTATGTTACTATATTTTCAGTATTTTTTAAATGAGAGTTCAGAAAATTTCTTTTGGATTGAAGCTTACTGTGGAGTTTGTCTTCTTTGTGTCTTCATAGGCTCTGACTCAGTGCTAGAAATCTGCATTAATTGATGCCTGAAATTCAAGGTTTCCTGAAAGGTGATTTAAATTTCCTGATTTGTATGGCAGTAGCTTGTGGCGTCCTGTAGGTGCCTGCAGTCCTCAGGTGAGAATTAGGAAGTCTGGAGTGGCAGATCTATGAATCTTTGAGATACGGGCCTAAATTTCTTCATGTGGAAAGCAAATGATGGTTGATAAGTAGACTATTATGCAAGTGCAGGTGAGCAGAAGGGCAAACAATGTCCCAGGAGCATCCTAAGCTGTGTGGGTTACACTATTAGACTTACTGACTTACAGTTAATGTGGAAGACAGGACCTGATGTGCTGCTACTCGATGTATATGCCATGTAAATAAGTCCTTGAAAAGTTGTATTTCTATGTTGGAAAGATGGGAGTTGGACTTCTATTAAGAGCAGTGGTATGCTAGGTTCTTCCTGTGTTACGTAGGATACTAGAGTGCTGTAGTAATCTTCGGGACTGTTTTTCAAAGGTGGTTCCTGTGAACAATATGAGAAGGTTGAAAATACTGTTGAGTACTATGTCCCAAATGGGGTGGGAATGGTAATGCTGTCTATGGCCTTCCTGCAGAGACTGAGAGTCGGGATGCTGCAGTCCCTTCTTTATTTCCAGCTTGTATCATTGATTTGTTGCTATAGAAATGTCCTGTAATCATGATTGCGTTTTTAAACAGGTCTTTTTAAAAGACCAAAAAAGGGATAGGAAGGTTGTCTGCTCTCATGTATAAGCAGTGCTGTTGCAGGTGGGTACTTTTGTAGGATGTCTTTCTTGAGATATGAAAAATAACTGTTAGTAGAAGAAAACCATGGGACCGACTTGTCTGTGTGGAAGGGCACTTCTACTGATTTCTGGTATTACTGTTGGAAGGTCAGTCCTGCTGCTCCCTTCGGTGCCTCATTAGATCTTCAACAAGGAGTCGTGTGCTGGCCTTTGGGGACAGCCCTGGTGGACAGAGGAGCAGGAGGAAATGCCTGCTTGATTGTTATCTGCACTGACTGGTCCTGTTGCCACAAGGAACTGCTGGTTTGTTGAAACGTAGGAGTATTGCTGAATTCCTCGGGGAAGAAGGATAAGAGGAGCCTTCAAATGTGAGACAAATATCTCTGACACGTGGCTGTTAAATAATTAATTTCCCCAAAGGGATTGAAAAGAGCATTTCGAAACACTTACTACTGCAGATCTGTATGTGTGTTAAACCCGTTGTACTTGCGAGGCTGGCTTTGTTCCACACCCTGTGTAACTTGGAGAGAAGAAGCTGTTTTGTAGGCAGATTGTGTAGAGATAAAAGACAGAAAAAAGCAGTGAAATGAAATGTTTGAAGTGTGCATCTGTGTTTTTTCTGAAGGGAGGGTTGCTTTTAAGTTTCAGTATGGAGGTAGTTTAAAAGGAACAGTGGCTAAAGAAATGAACAAAACTTGTTTCTGTATTGCTCCACCCTGCTAGCTCAGGACTGCACTAGAGAAGGCAGCATCAATTGAAACCTCTTGTATCAAGAATACATGTGCTGACTTAAAATTTCTTCTTCACCTAAAGAAAAATTGTGTTTTACGTTTTGTGAGCATTACATTAGAAAGACAGAATATATTTGGTCAAACCTGAATGATCAGTCTGCATTTTGAGGGGGAAGGTAATACGGGAATGGGAGCTGGGGGGAAGCTGGGAAGTGTGGTAGTGTGCCAGTACACCTGCAGTAACTGGAAGGGTCCTGTGCAAGGCTTGTGCCCAGAACAGAGCTGCTTGCTAAAATACTAGAGGTGTGCCTTAATGTACAGGTTTTAACCACAACTTCTCAGTTCCTATCATAGCCCCTATGAGGATCTGAAATACTCTGACTTGCAGGATACGTTGAAGGCTTGTGCATTTAAGATCTTGCATTAAAACTGATTCTGATCTTGATTCCCAAAGCAATTACAGCTTGGCTGTGTCACAGGAATGCAAGCTTGGCTGTGTTAAACTGTATGTTGTTTATCTTGTTTGGTATGTTTCATCTGAGAAAACGTTGATGACACTCCATCAAAAAGGGTGAAACACTTTTTATCAATAAAGTGTTTGTTGTCTTCATTCTGTAAGAAAATGAAGTGGATCGCGTTCATGGAGCTGAGGCACAGCAAGCACCAGAACTATCATTGTGTAATGTCAGCCTTCAAAATTACAGCCATAATGTTTCAATAAAGCAACATGTTTTTCACTTATTACACTAGCCAGTTCATGCATGTGTACATGGAGGTTTTAATTCTATGACTAAGCAAGTATTGAAATTAAATTGCCAAGAAGATCAAACCACAGATAAAGCTTTAGCCTTGTAATAGGTGTGATGAGTCTAATCCTTATTTTGTGTAACTCAGCATGGTGTAACAGTAACTACACTGGAGTCGAGGATTATTTTTATGCCGGTTGAAGATCTGGCCAATTTAAGTAAATGTTAGTGTCTGTTTGGGGTGGGGCTGGGGGTGGGGGAAGTAGGGAAAAAATATCTGTGTACCATCAATCTTCAGGAACTAATGTTTACTTATGACTAATGCAAAAATCACATTTCAGCTTGAAGTTACATTTGATTCTTAAAGTGTACAGAATCAGCTGGAAGGGTACGATTGGCGTTGGTTGGTTGGTTTGGTTTGGTTTTTAACTACAAAATATATCTACCTCTCTCCTAATCTGTGATTTTTTTCTTGAAGTTATGTTGACAAATTACTAGGTGTTGGGAGGAGGTGGTTGTTATCACTTTAAAGTGGTAGTTTTGTTTGTACTTTAATATTCCAAATGGCACGTTTATTAAGTGTTCCTTTTAGCATATTATTCTTTGCCAGTCACAGGCTACCTCTACACAGAGCATGCGTTTGAGCAATTATCAGTGAGCTCTGCTTTCAGCAGCCTGTGCATGCTTTGTGCTCTTTAAAAGAATTCTGCCTTGCATGCTTGCCTGGGGACTGTTTTTGTACCCTGCGTGCCCTGCCTTTGCGTTCTACATCTAAAAGGTGAGCAACGGCACGTGGGCTCTGAGGCCAGCCCAGGGCTCCCTCTGTGCCCCCCGCCTAGGCATGTTAGATGAAACCCTGCCTTCTGTCCACATTCCTTGTTGGGTTGTGTGGGCTTTTTTAAATAAATGGCCAGCTCTGGTTTGAAAATCAAAGTGTATTTTAAAACCAAGTTTTAAGTCTTGTTTTAGATTTATTTTTCCTTTGCTGTTTGGCTATTTTTTCTTATCTAAGGGCAGAGGGAGACTTCGTTTTCAGATTTGGGGCTGACCCCTTGGTCTGGACCCTCTGCAGAAGCAGCTCTATTCCCTCCCATTGACCTTTCTCTGCAAGAGGATGTACCTCTTGCACAAAGTTCATAAATCTAAATCTTCCTTGCTGAACTTTAAGATCTGCTTGCTTGGCCCACTGCTGTACTGTGTCAAGGAGTGATCTGATGTGCTGCAACATAAGGATTTGAGGACTCTGGGTTGAGTTCTTCCTTGTGGAAGCCTCCATGCAATCTTCATCCCACAGAGCCAGGCTGTTGGAGGAGGCTTTGCATGCCATTTGGCTGAACTGGTGTCCTCTGCGCCTGTGCTGTTTTTTCACAAGTTTCTCAGTCACACCCTTGGCAGTCAGAAAAAAATTGGAAGGAATGTTGCTTACAGCAGCCTATGTCATGAGTGATTTCTGTCCTTCAGCTGAACTTGCTGACATTGCTTCTTCCACTCCTGTCAGGCTACATGGCAATTCCAGTTGGAGAAAGATCTGAACTGGTAAAAATTGCACAGTTTTCAAGTAACAGGCCCATCATGAGAGAGGACTGGAGTACTTCTAGGATCTTCCTGTCGCTCCTTGGTTCTGTTGTGGTGCAAGCTGTTTGCAAAGACATTGAAGCAGCAGTGTTGATAACACAGGAGGTTATTGTCTAAGCCTTCAAATAAGGTCGGTAAAGTCAAATGCTAAATAATGTTTATTTGCACTGGCTTTCTGCTTTCCAGCTTTTTAGGCAAGATTTTTAGAGAAGATCCAAATGGCCTGCACAGAACCTCAAAGACCTCAGGCATAATGCCAGCTGGCAACCTAACAACTCTGCAGTCTGCACTTGTTGGGTCTGGTATAGCAACTAGAACTGGGGCTATTACTGTGTTTCTCTTAATTTCAAGTGGCTGAAGTCCTGTGAGAAGTCTATGATGACCATCAAGAAGGGATGATCTTAAATAGAATCATAGGGTTGGAAGGGACCTCTGGAGATCATCTAGTCCAACCCCCCTGCCAGAGCAGGGTCACCTTAGCAGGTTGCACAGGAACGCGTCCAGGCGGGTTTTGAATATCTCCAGAGATGGAGACTCCGCAACCTCTCTGGGCAGCCTGTTCCAGTGCTCTGCCACCCTCAAAGTAAAGAAGTTCCTCCTCATGTTGAGATGGAACTTCCTACGCTCAAGTTTGTACCCATTACCTCTTGTCCTGTTGCCAGGCACCACTGAAAAGAGCCTGGCCCCATCCTCCTGACACCCCCCCTTTAAGTATTTATAGGCATTAATAAGGTCACCCCTCAGACGTCTCTTTTCCAGACTAAATAGGCCCAATTCCCTCAGTCTTTCCTCATAAGAGAGGTGTTCCAGTCCCCTAATCAATTTGGTAGCCCTATGCTGCACCCTCTCCAGCAGTTCCCTGTCTTTCTGGAGCTGGGGAGCCCAGAACTGGACACAGTACTCCAGGTGTGGCCTCACCAAGGCAGAGTAGAGGGGGAGGATGACCTCCCTCGACCTGCTGGCCACACTCTTCTTGATGTACCCCAGGATGCCATTGGCCTTCTTGGCCACAAGGGCCCATTGCTGGCTCATGGTCATCCTGTTGTCCACCAGGACTCCCAGGTCTCTTTCCACAGAGCTGCTCTCCAGCAGGTCGGCCCCCAACCTGTACTGGTGCAGGGGGTTATTCCTCCCCAGGTGCAGCCCCCTACACTGGCCCTTATTGAATGTAAATCTTCCAAATGCAAAGGGAAAATGTCAACCTGCATGATTTAAAGCAGAGTATTTCAATCCGTTGTAAATCAGTAGTGTGTATGGCCTAGAGGGTGAGAAGAGGATAACTTTGTCTACATCACCTTGCAAGCTGATAAACACTTCATCCAAGTCAGTGAGTCACACAGGTCCTGTGTATCTTTAATTTTGAGAAAATTGGGGCAACAAAGGTGGTAAAGATAATTCAGAAAGGAATTCTCTAGCTAAGTGCAAGGAAATCACTGACTCTTGCAATAGGCTGCCTTTTTTGTTCTGTGATTTCTGTAGAGTTTTAATCAGTTTGTTATGGGAGAAAATTCTGGTACCTGATATACTTTGTGTAACACTGTGTCCCCTGCTTAAATCTTGAAGTTTTTTCCTGTTTTTTTTTTTTCCTGTAATTCTGTTGTGCTAGAAATACTTGTGATAAAGTTGAAAGAAATATCAATAGTGCGTATGCATCTGATCTTGTGATACCTCTGTACTCCTGACACATGCACACCTTGTTAGCATGATGGATCTTCATTTTGCTACTGCTGTGACAAGTCAGATTGTGCCTTTTGAAAGAAGCAATATCTATTTCTCCTGTACCTACTTGAAATGGTATGTCTGACTGCTACTCTTCATAATTTGCAAAGCATTGAATAGGAGAATGTCTTGGTTACCAGAAATGCAGAGCCTGCCTTTTGTAACTGTCAGAGGCTGTCATTTTGGAAACTGAATAGAAGAGTGTAAACTCTGAGCCCGATGATTATGCAAGGTTGCCATACGCCATGTAAGCTAAACCTTTGTTTCCTAGGAAAGGTATTCAATGCAAATAATACTAAGAATACAACACTGTTGCAGCAAACATGCAAAAGCAAGAAGCTAGTTACTTCTCCACGCAGTATTTCTGCAGTGTTGTATTGAGCCACTGGGTCTATAGAGTAGGAAGCCAGTAATGCTTTTTTTTTTTTTTTGTGGGCACCCTTTTAGTTAGCCAAGTCAGTGGTATCTTCACATCCTCACCTGCTGGAGCACACGAGCTGCAGGCTGGCTGAACAGGTTGCGATGTTCCGTCTGTGTATTCTTTTTCTAGCTTTCTTGGTGCACTTAAGTTCTGAGGAAATATTAATGCAAGCACAATCAAACTAAATGTGATTTGAGAGGCACTGGTGTGCTTACCTGTGGTGTAATATTGTATGCTTTGCGTGTATGTCTGTCTTAACAGAATGTACTATTTCTGATGTGTATTACAGTCTTTGGTAAAAAAAAAAGTGGGGCTTTTTGTGTATTTACATATTTAGATAACTTCAGTTTGAGGGGTTACACACTACACCCAGTACGAAAATCACAACTTTATACGTACTCGATTAGGTATATTTGATCTGTAGTACTTTCTTTTTAATTCATGAAAACCATTTATTTGATTTGTATTTTCTGACCTTATTGTCCCTTTAAAGAACACTTTGTGAAAGTCACTGTTAGGGATTAAGAAGCTAAAATAAGCACCGGGATATAGTTCTTGTCTATCAAGACCTCACGTGGTGAGATGCTGTAAGATTACAGGCAAAGACAGGGAATTCATGGAATACAAGTGAAAAATGAGTAATGGTTTTGTTCTGAACAATGTTCTCAAAGTGATAGAGGTTCCGTGGCTATTCAACATTAACTCTGATGATATAATACAGGTACTTAGTCAGCTTTTTGTGTCCTGTCCTGAAATTCAGATAGAATATGTTGTGCTTAACTTCTACACTAAGTAGAAGTTATCTGCTTCAGCTCCTAAAAATAAATTGTTTGTAGCATGTTATTTCTAGTAATATGTGGGTATTTCTTATGAGTGCGCTAGTTATCTGAAATCAAAAGCCAAACACAAGTACTATTGGAAAAGTATAGGAACCTTAGATGCCATTACCCCTAGTTTTCTTGTTCTGCTGTTCTGTAGAGATGGTAATTCCTTCTTTTTATATGTGCGCACCTCTATGACAAGTAACTCTTAGAGTAACTAGAGGATTTATTTCAAAGCATTGCAAATGTTCTTGGGATTTGAATTACCTTTTGCCCAGTTTCCTAACCAAATTCACTTTTCTTCCAATTCGTGCTAAAGATTGCTTTCTATGGCAACCGGTAGTCTCTTCTATCATCAGTCATTTTTCTCTGAGATAAATTCACATCTGTTCTTATCAGTAACTGAAAACACGGGTTAAACAAGTTGAAGGCCTGGATTTAGAACAACAAAAACAATGGTATATTCTCTCTTGATGTGCCATTTTGTTCTGAAATGCTTTCTTTCCAAAGTCCAAATTTTTGTTTGCTTTGAAACTAAAGAGGATAAACTTTATGTAGAAATTAAGAATATTGTAAGAATACATGCTAGAAGGAGAGAAATTATGTGAAAATAGGTTTTCTTCCTAAATATGTGGATGAAAGATTCACTTAAGAGTCAAATAAATTTCCTAATCTTTAGATGATCTAATTAGTACATATAAGCAATGCCTAAGGCAAAAAACCCCAGTCACATGAATGTGTGGGGTATTCTGAGTGGAAGTATGAGTCCTAAGTATGGACAATGTTGACAGCCCTATAATTAAGGAAATGCTAATGATTCGTTATGTCAAAGAAGTCAATTGGGATTGAATAAATACAAATTAAGACTGTGACATCTATTAACTTAGTTCACATTTGCTTTTATGCATACTTGAATTTTCAGATCCTGGCCCCCTAGAAGGTGATTTTCAGCTGAGAACTCCTTTGTGAAAGGTTGTGGGCTGGTGCAACCCTGCTTAAACAGAAGCCTTTGCATATTGCTGCAAGATACTGGCTTCCTCCTTGTCCAGTGAATGCTCCTTGCAGCCTGTGGTAGCATAGCGTTGCAGTGTGTTGCTCAGGCAGTGATGGAAGAGAGGAGACATCGGTCTGTAAGTGTCACAGATGGAGTGATGCACTTCACTCGTAAGAGAGAAACAGCAATAAATTTATTGATATAAAACAGCGATTTTAACAAAATTTGATAGTAAATTCAGCAGTGGTTTAACAAGATTTGATGGCGAGGTACGCTTCGTACAAAACTGTCAGGGAGGCCTGCTGACTCACGAGGTTCGGAGAGGACTCTTTGCTTTCTAAACTCCTTCTCAGAGAGGGGTCTAGGTGCAACTGGATCCAATCCTAGTCCCAGATGTGGTCAATGGTTTATGTCTAAAGGATTATATGTGCACAATCAACCTAAGATATAATCTTAGTGAAGCTTCAAAGTTTAGCATGCTATTAATCACTTACTGAGGATCTGTTGTGGCAAGGAATCTCTCAACCTTGAAGAGTGACCTTGAGAGGTGTCCCTACTCAAGGGGAGATCCTGGCGTGCAGCCCGCTGCCATGAAAGAGAGCTCAGCGGGCTCTTGGGCTATTTTCTATTTATAGGGGCAAGAGGATTGATTTATAGTCATATTTGCATATTGTCCAGTATCAGTACTTTATCAGTACTGTGGTTAGGTGTGCGCATTGATAAAGTTAGTCGTGGTTATTGTGTTATTATCTGTATCCCCCGAATCTACCTTGCCATCATAACCAGATGCACCCTTTATGACAGCCATGGGTGGTTATTGTTGGGGCAGGGTTACAGGAGAATAAAGGTCAGGTTTTGGGGGGGGACGACACACTGTCACAATAAGACAATCTGTTTGGAAAATCTCACTTTTTTTCTAATGACAGGAAATAGGACTAGAAAGGCGTTCCTGAGTCATTGGAATAAACTCATACTGTTTCTAGCAACAGTATAATGTACTCTTTTTAAGATGAATCTTGTTCAATTTATAAAGCTGTAAAGTATTTTTAATCTGCCAAAGCAATTAAAAGCAGCTTCAGAATATCAGATACCTGTATTTTCAGTCACTTTAGGCACTGTTGTTCTGTTAGTGGCATTTAGCTTAAATTGTTCTTTTTCTGCACTGTTAACCTCCCACATCCTTAAGCCATATTTACGGGGGGCAACCCAATCCTTTCTCAGCATTTGTTTGATAGCTTGGGTGAGCCAAGCTTTTATCTTTTCAGGTCATCCTGATAGCCCTGGTCTGCATCTGCTTTGTTTCAGGTTTTTCTTCCTGAGTGTGGAGTCTGATACTGATGTGCTGGCCCAGCACATCTTAGTAGTGCAATGCGCTTTTCCCTTTCTCTCCAGGAACAAACATCCTAATGCCATCTTTCTCCTTCTTAAAACTGCATGATATGAACAGAGCAGAAACTTTCAGTGGCGAGCTAGTGTTCCCAGATATCTCTCTCCTGTCATTTCCAGATTATGAGGCTCTATTTTATTAGTTCTGCAAGGCATCACACAATGATCTGTCCTATCAAAATTAATTCAATTTCTGTTACCTTAACTCTCAAGGTCATCTGATTCTTAAAGTGTGTTCTGACTTTGTATCTTCCACAACATTTATTAATTTGCATTGAATGCTTTAGTCCTCAGTAACACTTCAAGGAGATCTTTCTTTATCCAGATTGGCCAAAAGACAGCAAAAAGAGATAGTTGCACTTTTTAGTTTAGTTCTCCTTTACAGCTGTTTACTAATCTTCAGTTTCTCTTTGATTTAATAGCAATTTCTTTCATTGTACCATATGAATGGCTTAGTGTAGCCTGGGTGCATTAGATTTGAAGTCTCTCTTTTGTCTATAAAATCAGAGTTATCAGATAATGACCTGCCTCTGAAAAATTATAGGGGGTTTGTTTTCCTAAATTCCAGCTTTTGCAGACATCTCTTCTGAATAACTTGGTTTTTGTTTTTGTTTTGTTTTCGTTCCCGTATAATACTGAGGCCTGATTATTATGTCTGCAGTTACCCTGATCATTTATCTACTCACCGGTTTAAATATTGGTAGTATGTTTTCTACTCTTCTCTATTTTAAAAAACATGGTGCCATGCTCAATCTGAAACTATTTTTCTGATTAGACTTCATTTACCTCTGACTCAGTATTTTGGAAAGTCATCTGTGTCTCCCCCAGTTGAAATTCCTTAGATTATAAATTTTGCATTACTTTTGTTTTCATACTGCTTCCTTGTCAACAGTCTTCCTTGTTGCTGTCTCACTGGTGATACTGGGGAAAGAGTGTTTGTTTTGTTGTTGGGACACTCTTGCTTATCTAAAGACATTTCTCTCATCCTGGCTAGGAATGACTGAATGACTGTCTTAGTCATTAGCTGTAGTTACTAGTCTGCTCACCATTCAGAGACAGAATTTAATCATAAAGAGTGAATTCTTTATAGTTGTACTGGGTCTAGCTGGTACAGATTTTTTTTTCCTTAATAGCCTGTATGGTGCTGTGTTTTGGATTTGTAACTAAAACAGTGTTGATAACACACCAGTTTTGGCTATTGCTGAACAGGCTTTCACAGCATCAAGGCTTTCCCTATTTCCCCGCTCTGTTCCCCCCCCAGCAAGTAGGTTGAGGATGTGCAAGAAACTGGGAGGGGATGCAAGTAGGACAGCTGATCTGAACTGAACAAGGGCATATTCCATGCCATATAATGTCATGCTCAGGAAGAAAAACTGAGGGGAAGGCTGCTTTTTGGATGGCAGGATTACTTCAAGACAGGCTGGGCATCTGTCTGCTTGTGGGAGGTGGTTGTTTTCATGTCACTCGTTTTGGTGGAGTTTTTTTCCTCCCATTCATCTTCCTCTTTCCTTTGCTTATTAAACTGTCTTTATATCAACCCATGAGTTTTCTTGCTTCTGCTCTTAATATTCTCTCCCCTGTCCCACTGGGGATGGCGGGAATGAGCAAGTGGCTGTGTGGCACTTAGAGCTGCTGAGCAGGGTTAACCCACCTTTGTCACACCTAGTTTGGGGCAACATGGCTGAGGAAGTGTTTGAGAAAGGGAAAAGAATAATCCAGATTTTTCTGAAAGCTGATATTGCCATAAAACAAAGCAGGGTCAAAGGACCTTCATGAGAGATTCGGTTTTGGGGAATAATATATCAAGATGGGCATCATAACATCCCAATGGTCTGGGGATATAGAGGATCTGAGGCCCACAGCACCACAAATGAAAAAGATGCTAGCAACGTATGAGGGGGGTTGGGCTGCTTCAGAAATAGTTGGTACAGAAGCACAGCTCCTCCTAGCTGCTTGACTTAGCTGCTGACCAGGGTTAACCCACAACATACATTTTTCTCAAATAATATGAAAAAAAAAATTCCTTCCATAACCAAATGAAGTATGGAGTTCATCAAGAGACTTCTGGGTCTATCCCAGTGGAACGGATTATCCATCCATTCCCCTCCTCTCCCATTCACTTAAATTCAAACCGACCTGACTTACTCATACTGTCTTCTCACAAAATGAAATATCATGGCCTCAGTTATTGAGGAACAAGAAGCAAAAATCTACTTTGTTTAAAACTTTGGTTGCAGTCCTGACTTGCATTTCCACTCTGTCACTCCTAGCCTTTTCTGTACTAGCAGGTGGGTTCTTTTTTGGCCTGTACCATGCTAAATTTTATATTTTTGTTTTTTTTCTGATCTCTGAAATCATGGTAAAACTGGTCAAAACTGGTAAAATTCTTTAACTGACTGTGCCCATCTAGTGGCTCCTGTATTTAACAATATTTGTAATTCTTTTTCTTGTTACCTACTGAGTTTTTTACTTGTGTTTCCATCTTCGATTATTTGCTTTGCTTTCCTCTGTTTTTACATGCTGTAAATCCTGTAAATAGCTGATGTTTCTTCTGAAAGTTTATTAAATTATGCCAGATTCTCAACTTTTATTCAGAGCAAGTTGCTCCTAGCCCTTCTGGTATCAGGCAAGAGCTTGAAAAGAAACTGTAGAGATTCAAATACATGGTACTTATCCACGCATTTCATGTTTTATAAAAGTTTGGGAGCAGGTTTGTAACCACTGCATAATTATTGGATTGGATTTTTTGAGTCTATCGATTTAAGATGGCACTTACTTATGCTTGATATAGGTCATCCTGCTCTCATTTAAGCCTCTGTTTTGGGATTTTGACAGTAATATGCCACCCTAACCATCAAAATGAGAACGGGAGTAACTTCGTACTGTTGTACTGTTCATCCAAGCTATCATTGCTGTGACAACTTCATCAGTGGGAGACAGAAGTTACTCCTTGCACACTCCCCTGGGTAAGGCATGATGCAGGGTCATGCTTGATGAAGGCATGCCAGGAGAGGGATCTGTGATGGATCAGGTGGTGTTTTGCTTTGTCCCAGGGTGGGTCTGTGTGCCAGAGTTATGAAAGGTGTTTGATTGTCTTAAGTGGTTGCTGTGCAAGCCCGAGCTAAACTAACTGATAAGGGCTATCAAATGCTGTTACTGATCACTGCAGAACACTTAACATCTTTTAAGTTGTTTCTCACCAACTCTTTTCGTTTCCTCTCCCAGCACTCATCTCTTATGCCTGTCAGTGCTCATAGACATCAACGTACTAGACTTGCTAGTTTGTGTACATCAAGTACTGAATAATTTAATTAAAAGCATAATCTAATATTCAGAGAAACCAGACCTAGGCTACTGCGTGCTGAGATAAGATGCTTCCCTCTAGTAAGGACAGAGCAAAACTTTTCCTGGTAGTCCTTAAGATGCTTCCTTCTAGTAAGACAGGGCAAAGCTTTTCCTGATACTCTTTATGCACATTTCTGTCATGGTTTAAGGAAAGCTGCCCAACCTGCTTTTCTTGGGAGTGGTGGAGATTACTTGTGTGAAGTGCTATTTGTTAGACATCATGAAATATGGTGGCAGACAGTGTCTGTCCTCATGGAGAACAGGACGCTGTAGCGTATCTGGTCTTTACTGTTTGGGATGATGTTGTCTGATGGTCTGAAGACAGTTGGTATAGAGTTAGGAAAAATGTATAGTATAGGTATTGTTTCTTATTAGACCAGTTGACATACCTGGAAAACTGGAAAGGATTTGCATGCAGAAGCCCTTCCTCAAGCTTAAAAGAGAAATTGCAATCTCCAGGTTAAATTCAGATTGAGAACAGTTGATCAAAGGTTAACTTATCTATTCATCCTGTTGTCCCAAATGTGAGTTCTTTCAACACAACGTGCAGGGAGCCAGTATACACACAGAGGCGAGATATTTGTTTATTTCATTTCTGCACAGAGATGGGTGCTAGGTGGTTCATACGCAAAGCTAGCACACAGTGATTGGCACAGGGTAAGCTTTTATACTTTTTGAGCAACAGTTAAGCAACAGTTACCAGTAGTTTCTACAGTTACACTTAGTCATCCTTATTCCCCTTGGTTGGTGCTGTGTCTGATCTCTGTTTAAAGTCACAGCATCTTCTCTTTTTACTATGCATGCTCTGTGAGGAGGGGGCTTTTGTTAGTAGGGGGCTCTCTCTACCTGAGGGCGGGTTTTTTACTATATTAATTGGGATGGTTCACTTATAGTTCAAGTGACTTCTTGTTTGGCCTTGTTAGCAATTCTGTTCCCTTTGTGCTTAAATCAGTATTCCCTTATTTCGGCTAATTTATTATATCCTCCTGTTCTTTCTCCAGGGACACATCTGCTAACTATTTACAGTGGTTAATTGTACCTTTTACTTCTAGTATTTCTCCAATACATTAGCCTTTGAGAGGAGGAAGTGTTGCTACCCGTGGATTTGGGGAGAGTAGGGATACAGGACAAAGACAGGGAATTATCTGTGGAACAGTGATGTTAGTTGGAGGTACACAGGCATCATGGAGGTGACAGAAACCATAACATCATAATCATCCTTTCCAGCTATCTTCTGACTGGTTTTAGTATATTATAGACTAGGCTTTCTTTGAGAGGAAGCAGAAGTTGCTTATATGAATCCACCAATGTGGAAAACATGCATGTGTGTTCAGGACAGATGTGTATTGTTTCATCTTCTCAATTATCACCTTCTTCGGTAAGAGCATCAGTAACTTCTTCCCAAAAACTTCTTGGGGATTGCTTGCTAGCTGGAGTTGGTAGCTTTTGGACTTTGTTTAGGGCTGTCATCTCCCTCCTGCTGACAACTAATTCTCATGAAGAACTGAACTTTGAGGTCTTTATTAGAAGCCTAATGGTTATAATGTACCATTCTTAACAGTGAGAAGGTTCACTCAAAGCAGCTAAGTAGGGACCGTATTTCTTAAATTAAAGATATGCGGGCTTAAAATTAATAAAACCTACAAGTAGGCCAAGGATGCATGAAGACAAATTATTTTCAGTGTGTTTGTATATAGGAAGTTGCTTAAAGGAAAGTGTTGAAATGAGACTGGTGTTCCTTTTGCACAGTGACTTTCAGTGGATGCACTGTAACAATTTTTCCTTTGCTAAGCGGTTCCTCTGTGGTGGTGCTCCTGTGCCCTCTGTGGTGGTGCTCCTGTGCACAGCAGGAAAAAGCCAGGGGTGTTTTGGACAACGAGAAACTGCATCTGGAAGAAATGCGATTGCCTGGTTTCAAGCCCATGCGAAGCAAATGTTGGTGTCATGGGAACTTGCCAAGCGGCATGTTTTCTTTCACTGTTTGTTGGTACTAACTCCTTTGATCAGCAGCACATGCTATACTGACCTCAGTCATTTGTGGCAAAAGCAGTGAATTGTCTTTGTTGGAATATAAGATTGGTGAAGAGAAGTACATTAAAAGAATTTCCTGCAAGCAAATGCTGAAATAAATGGGTCTCAGAGCCTGAATATATGAAAGGGCTGGCCTGTGTTTATCTCTTTCCATGCAATCACATCCAGTAACTTATGGTGAAAGGTGGGAATTTAAGAATCATAATTCCTGCCTTCCTCTCTGTTGGTGATTTCTGTCCCTAAAAGCACAGCCATGTAACTCATTAAAGGAGTTGCATTCATTCAAGGGAGTTGCTTACAGGATCTCCCGAGGGGACTGGGGCAAAACATCTCCAAAAGCAGACCTGCAGCCAATAGAGAAAGGTTTTGTTTGTTTGTTTTTGTTTTTAAATTTGTGTGTATGATTTTCTCCTCATCAGCCTCCCACCTTCTCCTGCAAAACAGTTTTAAAGGAGGGGAAAACAAGTCCAAAGATAACAGTGATTGTATCACCAGCTAGGGGTAAATGCGGGGAAAGGTAATGGGTGGTGGTGGTGGTGGTGAGACAAGAGGGTGGCTGGATTTTCCTACAGGTTGAAGACCTCTGTCTTGAAGTGGACTAGCTTACTCCATTACACCTCAGTGGTGCTCACTTGCACACCTGCATGTGTTGCTCATGCAGAGTAAAGAATGGGAGGGAATCTGCCTGAAGCTGGAGAGCTGATGCCTTGTCTGGCTGGGCTCCATGAATGACCACCCCCTCATCTTGGGGAAAGGGGGAAGGCATTGCTTGACTTTCCAGCTGCAGGTTTTTTTCCCAAGAACTAGCTTTGTGTTCCCCTCACAGGAGATATGTATATGCTTTTTTATAGTAATAAGTTATTTTAAATTTTTTTCTTGTAGACGAGTAATAATGTTCCAGCTCTGAGTTCCAATTGTTTCATGTACCTAATCAGTGCAAGCTTACAGAGCTCCTGCCTTCAAGTTTTCCTCATAATTACTTGCAGCTCCTGCAGAAAAGGGAGTAGACACCAGAAATAAATGACTGGTCAGATTAGGTGGCATAATGGAGCACTAGAACAGCCTATGTAAGGAGGCTGAGGAGGCATCAATACTTGGAAGTGTTTTTAAAACCTCCTAGGCAGCTTTGCAGTTCATATAGTTGGTATCAGTCAGGGATTTAACCCCGTCTGTGGTACATAGAGGGCTTTTGAGTAGTCCAGAGAAGATAATAGACTTGCTTTCCTTAGTTACCAGTAGACTTAATTCATTCTGTGGAAAATGTTGAGAAGGTGCACCTAGTAGATGTAGTCTGAAAATCTGGAAAAGTAGTAAGTTGTTATTGTAAATCATTCTTCCACAGACAGGCATGGACTGGACTACCCTACCTGTCAGTCTGTCTTTAGCCTTATTCTTACATATTATGTTTTTTAATGCCTTCCCTAGTCTTCTGTGCAGTGTACTCATTCATCATGCAGCAATTCACCCTGTCTGGTCTCCGAAATGGAGGTCACAGCATGCCTGCTTATCTTGCCTTTTATTTGTATTGGAGAGTTTACTATGCTTTAACCATATATTCCCATAAGAATTTCAAAGGTCTCTTTCTTGGTGTTGCCTTGAGTCATAGGTTAAAGAAAATGAAGAATGTCATGGAGGGAAACAGTTCTGTTGCTCTTTAAAATAGTTTATGTACTTACTTGAGATCTTCAAATTATCGAACTTGTTGAGTCAATACATAGCTAGGCTTTTGAGTCAATGCATAACTATGCTTTTAGTTGTATTTTAAAATATGTATTTTATGGTTAATCTTGTAAGCAAATGTTTCCATGGCTTATCAAGAATAGTTAGCGGAAGGAATTACTAACAACTTACATAGATGAACAGTGTTAATTGCTTTAATGACTCATTCTTGCAAAACTTTGAGGTGGAAAGTAACAAGTCTTAGTAAACTCTGTGTGTGTTTCCCTTCTTCCCTTAAATGTTTTTCATATAACTGGTTATAGTTCAGGTCAGCCTTGGAGATGTTTTTTTTTTAGTTATTTGTTCTGTGAGTGCAAGCATTGCGGCATTTCAGATTTGTGCAGTGAAGGGCGAGGAAGCAGTCTACTCTTGCAGGAGCTCAGGGCTGTTCTGTGTAGCAGCGTGAGGGGTTTTCCTATTCCTGAAAGGTAGAAAACCTCAAAATTCTTAAGCAGACAGAGTACCCATATTAGGTATTTGAAGGCATGTTTTCTCCCAACCATCAGCCTCTTCTGAAGCTAGTTGTAATGTACTGCAAGGAGTCTGCCTTCAAAGCATGGATGGGAGTTTGCAAGTTCTTTTGGTTTTTTTCCCTTCCTTTGCATTAATTGTGTGGAAGTGTTACTGGAAGACTTGCTTTGCAAGGTAGGAACCCCCATGGCGTGGGTGAATGTGAATTTGCCAGCTCATTTGTGGTGTTCAAACTACAAAACCTCATGAAAGGGGGTGGGGAGAAGCCTTAGAAATCTTGGACCAGCCCTGTTTGGGAGCAAGAGAATCTTTTTTCCCCCCCTATATAAATTGATTTTTAGTTATACAGTCTGACTGGTGTGCAAAGAGGAGGAAACTTGCCCTGATCATCTACACTATGAAGGAAGGAAGGAGAGTGTGTATGAGAGCTTGTGCTGCTGAGCCACCACAGCAAGTTTCTGGTTAATAAGCTTCTGTGGCAGGTTGTGGAAGTAAGCTGATGACATGATGCAAGCGTAGCACAAACTGACACCAGTACATTGCTTGAGAACCACAAACAGAAAGGAGGCTGGGAAGAAAGGGAAAGAAAGAGTAGGGAAGATGAGGGAAAAAGACATGTTAAGAACTTCAAGGCTGGCAGATGGTACTTATTGTATTTAATACAGAGGTGTACAGTGCCTACTTTGTGTCTCTGCAGCAGCTGCCTGAGCACATCAGTGATAATGGGCATACGAGATGAGGAATAGGGACCTATTTCTGCAGTATTTATTAAAAAAAAAATCCTGCTTCGTGAAGCCTGAAGAATCTAGCAACATACAGAATTATTTTTGTCTATGCTTTTTTGGAATGTATTTGAGACTGAAAATATGTACCTGAAGAGCTCTATGCATGTGGCACACCTGTGTAGTGAGATTTGGATGTATTATTAGTTTTGTTCAAATTCCTTAGGAAAAGATAAAATAAAACCCCACACTTGACGTGGGATGGATTTGAAGTTGTTTTTCCCAGATAAAGTTGGCTTTTTCTTCAAGAGGATCTCCCAGTCATAACCTCTACTTGTTTGTTTTAGGTGATAGGTTTAATGGCAGTAGAGGTTAAAGAAGAGAAAATCCCATCTGGCAGTCATTTCTTCTCTTAGTTGGGTTCCTAGTTAAGCAAAAGACAAGCTAATCCTGTCACTATCTTCCTTTCTTTTCTGTGATTGTGTTGTGCCCCAGTGTGGTTTGTCTTTTTTCCCAATCATTATTCAATTTTGCTGTGTTTTGGGGAGTGGAGGGCTTTTATTTCCAATACAAACCTAATAGAAAGCTACATCCTTGGAAAGATGTAAAATTGTGAATGTGTGTCACAAGGCAGCTCTTAGCAGGGGAAGTCTGGAAATGCAGCCAGCCGTGTATACACCTCTGTATTTCCACAGCGCACTCGCTGAGATATGAACATCTTTGGCTTTTGTTGGGAAATCGGTTCCCAACCAGTGAAATCATTGTTTAGGTAACATATGGCAGTTAAGGTCTCCCTCCACATCTCTGACTCTTGTTTTGATGCATAATAGTATGCATTGAATAATATGTACTCCTGCCACTGTAGTAGTTACCTGCCCTGATTAGAAATAAGCAGGGCGACTGACAAGTTAGTAATTTATCTGTACCATAAGCATGGTTTTATCATATTAAGGTAATGTTATTTCAATAGAGATTGTCTATTAGTCTGGCTATTAGATAAAATTCATTCATGTCACTAATGCCTATTCTCCGGTGTACAGCACAATGTCATCCAAAAGCTTCAAGCAATTAATTTCGCTAATGATGACTGAAAATGTAGATGACTTGTTCCTAGTTGTTTTCTGGTTTTGGTCACTAGTTAAGGCCAGTAGGGGACCTAAATTGAAAGGATTTCAGAAGTGTTTCAAAGACTGGCCTGGTTTTGATTTTCCCTGAGGTGAATAAGGATTTGTGGTGCTTTCGGGCCTGCCTGAAGCCAGGAGAGCATCTGAGATGTCTCATCTTTCCAGCACAGGCATTGATATGGCACAGATATGCTCTGAGAAGGGGATACATTTCACTTAGCAAAGAATAACCCCTCACATTAGACCTCTGCATGGTGCAGAAGTTTTGTGATAGCTTTGACAGGAAGCAAACATGTCCCTTAACTCCTCTTCTTTTCCGTTTTGACAGACAGCTCTCATTAGTCCTGTGGTTCACCCAGCTCAGGACATGGGTTGCTTGAGGAGAGCCGCTGTTTTTAGATTTTCTTTTTCCATCTCCATAGAGATAGAGCTCTCCAAGCTTGTTGGTTTTACTGACTCACTTCAACTTCCCATGCCCCAGACCAGAGAGACTTTGCTAAATAAAGGTTTGATTCACAAGTCTTGTGGTCAGGCTTATAGTTACAAGCAGAACAAATATAAAGCCTACTTCTTCCCTGTGCTTAAGCAAATAGGAAAGTGAAAGCTATATGATGGTCACTAGGAGACTGCTGAGAAACCACTTCCCAGCTTCTAAGTTCAGCTGTGTTTTAAACAGCCCTCATTGTCCTACCAATTCTTGTATCATTTCTTAAAATTCGTTTTTGGGAACAAAACTGGGTGCCAATCCAGAGTGATTTTGAGGTATTTAACAGTGATTTCCCTGTTTCCCCACCCCTCTTCATCCCCTATTTTCTTCATCAGTTCATCAACTAAGAGATGCGCAGATAGTTATACTATTAATAACTATTCGTGGCTCTGCACACTTTGCCAGCCACCCACCTTGTCTTTGGTTGGGGGATGGATGTTCTTCATCCAGTCTGAGCTATTGGCTTTGCTCTGGATGATTGATACACCCCTGTCAAACATAGAATGGATCAGTTGTAGCAGGGCATATGACTGTTACTTCTGACAAGTTAACAGAATGATGTATAGGGTACGCATATAACAGACCTGGTTCCAGGTGTCTTATCCAAACTGCTTTCTGGTCTATAATTGTGCAGTTTTTAGAGGATCATGAGGACCTGTATGTAGCAGGAATAGGTGTGTGTGTTTCTCCTACAAGTTTGTTCTGTTCTTCGGGTAATTTTGTTGTACAATTGTAAGCCATAAATGCTAATTTTACATGTATTTTGATAAAATAATTTGTAGCATTGAACTTGAAGTTTTCAAATAAATGAAACTCCTTTTTCTCAATATCACTGTGGAAAATTTCCGCTTCCTCTTTCCATGCAGTCTCCTTTTTTCCCTTCTCTCCCCTGACCCCCACCTTGCTTTACCAAGATGTGTGACTGTGTGGTTTATGTTCAGCATTTCAACTTCTATTACAGCCCTTTCTTTGCCATGCCCTGTTGAGCTAACTGATGCTTTTCAACATGTTACTGATTCGCAGCTTTGCATATACTGTGTGCATTCATGTATTTCTTGTTCTTTATTCCAGAGATGGTGATGTTGCTGGAATGGTGGTCAGGCACCGATTGCACCCTCTACACTGACCCGGAGAGTTACAACAAGTATGGGAAGGAGAATGCCATCGTAATCCTTAACCACAACTTTGAAATTGACTTTCTCTGTGGTTGGAACTTTTGTGAAAGATTTGGGGTCTTGGGGGTGAGTTTTGTGTAGCGTTTAAACTTTCATTTCCTGGGTGTGGAAAAAAAACCCAAGCCAAATTCTTTGTTTTTGAAAGTTAACAGATCTGTGCTTGAATTTCACTCAGACATTGTCCAGATTTAGGGCTGAACGTAAAGCAATGCAGTGCAAGTATGTGGAATACTGAGACAGGATTGCTTGGGCATTCACAGAGATTTTAAAAGCATTGCAGTTAAAGCTGATGAAGGAGATTTATTATTTTAACCTGTGGAGGTCATTACGGTTTTTTCTCTCTGTGTGCTTGCACAGAGGTAATAGGTAACTATTACGGTTCATTGTGCTGCAAAAGATGAGCTGTTCTGTGATTCTTTCCCAGTAAATTGTAGAATTTGTTTGCTTTCTCCAGTGTAGTCTTACAAATCCACAGCTAGAGATTGAATGATGTGGTCTCTGTCTCTCAGAATGAAAGAGCTGCCATCTCACGTGAAAGCAGTAACCAGGGTATAGCTAGTATGAGGCGGGGGACAAATGAGTTATCCATAGTTGAATACACTATTCCATTAGGCTAGGAGTATGCGAGCATTTGTTTTCAGGATTGGTTTTTTGTTTCCCCTGTCAGCTCATGGGGATGATTCAAACCTCCCTCCTAAGCCAGCTTGACTTAATTCTGTGGTGGTGGTGTTGCGGTTTAACCCCAGCCGGCAACTAGGACCACTCAGCCATTCACTCACTCATTGCCACACCGAGTAGGGTAGGGAGAAAAAGGAAAAAAAACTCATGGGTTGAGATAAAGACAGTTTAATAGAACAGTAAAGCAAGAAACAAAAAATAATAATAGTGAAAGAATATACAATATGAGTGATGCAATACAATTGCTCATCACTTGATGATTGATTATCTAGCCCATCCCGAGCAGCAGTTGCGGATCCCTGCCCCCCAGCCAACCCCCATTTATATATACTGAGCATGATGTCTATGGTACGGAATATTCCTTTGGCCAGTTTGTTCTGTCTGTGCTCCCTCTCAGCTTCTATGGGAAACTGAAAAAGTCCTTGACTTAATATAAGCATTACTTAGCAACAACTAAAACAGTATGTGTTATCAACATTATTTGCATACTAAATCCAAAACGCAGCAGCTACTAGGAAGAAAGTTAACTCTATCCCAGCTGAAACCAGGACAGGTGGTGACGATGTTCTCTGTCTACAAGGGATTTAGATAAGAGTTCTTCCCTCCTAAGAAAGCAGACTAATAACCTCATTTTGGCAGTCTTCTGCAGCATCATCTTCTAACTTTGCTACTGGCCACTGTCAAAACTCCTGACCTTGGATTGTGTGAACCCGTGACTTTTTGTGACCTTTCCTTTGACCACAAATGCACTCTTTGCATGTTCTGGATTTTAGGCACAACTCCAGTCACTTTCAAATTATAATAATGACAGTCTACTTAAAATAATAAAAAGGGGCCTTAAAAATGAAGGAAAATGAACCTAAGTATTACAGGCCCTGCATATTACCAAAATCACGGAATCACGGAATCTTCATAGTTGGAAGGGACCTCTAGAGATCATCTAGTCCAACTCCCAATGGCTCCCAAAATGGCTGTTGGCTGCTGGCTACTAAGGAACAACTCTACCATCATGTCTAGGACTTGAGCACAGAGCTGGAGGATAGCATGAGACAGCAGGAGATGTAGGGAAACCTGTTCCTGGCAGGTAGATGTACATGCGAAAACCATTCTCCCGTCTGCATGCTCATTATACAGTGGTGCTTTATTACAGTCTATCTAATTTTGTAAGCCTAATGGCTACAGTTCTGTAAATAGAGCTGTGTTTTAGAGGGTCGGATGCCACTTCAGAAAGCACCATTGTAGAAAATTAAAGGATTGTTTTTGTACAAACTAATAGGGGCCTACAAGGTCAAAAATCTCATTTTACATTGGTGCTGTGTGGTTGGATTGAATCTCATTAGCTTTAATATTTTTTTTATAGTTTCTCAAGGCAATCAGGATTATGTTTTAATTTTTTTAGGTTGTTCCCAATGCGTAAGAGAAGTACTACATAGAAGCATAACTGTTGAACAATTACTGTGCGGCACTGACTGATAATTTTTCCTTTTTTCTTTTTTTTTTTTAAGAGGCTTACAGTTATTACTTAGTTTGTATCTTTGCTAATCTTAGGATGCTTTCAGGAACTGATACATGGTTGGGGTCTTTTTTTTATTACTTTTTTTTAACTATTTCAGGCCTGAGTAATGTACTGTGATTTTATTCCCAGAAACTGTTCCAGGAAGAAATAGTTCCCATGTGCTCTCATTTGTGTAGATGTCTTTACAGAGCAAAGCAGTATATTTCCCTGTTGGGGCAGCCAGTCGAGGTTCATCTTAAGCCAGGTTAAAAAAAATAATTGAAAAAGACACACACAGTCAGTTTCCTGATTGGATTGCGTGTATTGGCATACTGGTACTTCGTTTGGGGCAGTGCAGGAGTGGATGAATGTGTAAGGGTTGGGGGGTGCACCTTGGTTTGACTTTGTGCTGCCTTACATGAGTTTGCAGTGTGCGAAGCTTCAGGGTTTGGTGTGGCAGCACTATTAGGAATGTAAGAACCATTATGCTGGGGGCTGATGTTTGGGAAAAGAAGTTACAAGAAAAAGGCGAGCATCCAGGGAGACTTCTAAGTGCTGTCCCAGCCTCCAGCATTTTGTGGCTCAGGGACTTCATGAGCCAAAGGGGTTTTATATTTAATGCTATTTAATTTTATACTTCATGAAGTTTCTATGCAAACTTTAGGTAACTACCAACATCTTACTAAGCTGATCTTGTGTCCACTGCTGCTGAAAAGGAAATCTTGCACATGCCATCCTATCGCCTTCATCTGTTCTGGTGCTTGTCTGCCCTGTTTTGGCATGTTTCAAACACCCCTTCTCTCTCTCCTGCCTTAACTAATCCAATGAAGAAAGGAGAGATGACTGGGGAGGGGGAAGAGGGAGAGGGTGAAGACAACTTAGGGCCGAAGGAGTTGGGACTGATTGTGCTTGGCTGCAGCAGGCAGAAAGAATGGCTTTGTTGTGACATCCAGCTGTACCCTGTGGCCTTGGCAGACAACGGCAGTGCTCTTAACAGTGTCATAAGCATATGTCCAAACTCTCAGTATTTTACAGCTTGAACTTTTATTACATGAAGCCATTAAATGCTCTGATTTTTTGATTGGTTTTGCTCATTTAAAGGTAAAATAAAACTTCCTTAAGCCTGTCTTGCCCGTTCTGGCCCCAACAGAAAAGAAGTCTTTCCCTTTTCCTCTTTGTTTTCAATCATGATAAGAAAACTGCCCGTCCTGGTCTTAGTTGCAACATTCAATCTGTGCATTGTTCTGCTCCTGTGTTTGTCTCTCTTCTCCTGTACTGGCTTTTTCCTTTCTCCTTATAGCCAAATTGCCATAGTCCCAAGAGGTTTATAACACTCAATCAATGTGGTTTTGTTTTTATCAATGTGGTTTTAGGTTTCTTTGCCATTTTTGGGCGGTGGAGTGGGAGTGGCATAGTCTCTTGCCTGTTGTTGTTAGGTTTGTAAATCTGAGTCCTCTTCTAATGACTCAGTTCTTGTACTTGGACTGCATGAAGACTTCTGCTTTCGTGAAGGTTTTTAAATGGCTATGGAAGAAAATCTAGCAAAAAGAACTAAAGAAGGTGCTAAGAATTTGAGAAGTGTGTGTGGAGGAAAGGCAAAAAAAAAAAAGGCGGCAATACTAACAGTTATTTTACTTTGAATTTTTTTTTTTCTTTAATATGATACTTTTGAGCACCCACTGAAAATGCTAGGAGGTACTGGGTTGACAGTGCTAAGTGAGAGACAGAGATCTATCTGTTTATAGTGGAGAAGGAGAAAACCACATGAAGAAGCAATTCTATGCTCACTTTTACTTTGCAAGTTACTGTAGCCAGTGAGATTGTCTTTCTAGCTGCACTTGGACTCTATGCAACTGAAATGAATGTGTAATTGCTTGCAGCACCAAACCTTAGAAGATTCTTGGTTGTTGTTGGAAATTAGAAGAAGGAAGCAAACTTCACAAAAACTAGAAGTCAACAGGGATTTCGGGCAAACCTGTGTTCAGCCCAAACTATTAATCACTTACATCTGTATTCCAGTTGTGGTTTTATTTGTGAAGGGATCTTCCTGCTTTGTTTTCAGTCCTTGGCACCCTGCCAGGATTCACTGTACCCTTCTGCTTCATTGCTTGATCTGAGCAAGCAGTGATAAAATAGCTTTTTTAGTGATTTTAGTAACCTTTTTTCTGAGATGGAGACATTTATGTTAGCAAAAATTGCCTGCATTTTAAAGCTAAACCTGCTAGTTTATCTGTTCGTCTTCTGGTGTCTGGAGTTTCAAGTTGTTAGTGCTGGTGGTCTTTCTACCTCCGCAAAACATAAACATTATTCTGAGTGGCAACAAAATATGTGCATTTCCAAAAGAGGCCATAGGTATTTATTCCTTGGCAGGGTAGACAAGGCAAAAAAACATTATGGAAAACTAGTTGTTAACTATCTTGCTTTAAGTTTCTCATAAAAAATTGCTAAGCACATGTAATAATTTTTAACCCTATCTATCTGTTCCATGTGCCAGAAAACCCAAATTTTATTTAAAACCTGTTTATGTTGAAGCTTGCTTTTGGAAAAACTGAGCATGACCTTAAATATACGTGTGAGAAGAGACTTTTGCTAGGTTATTGTATGGGACTGACAGGTGTGTGAACACAGCAGTTCATTTGTACATTTTAATGTATTAATAGAAGTTACATAATTGTTCATGTAGGCAGCCAAAATTAGATTATTATTTATTTTTCACACAGCATCTTAGCATATGCTCTAAAATATTGCTGTGTTACCTTTCCAACATGGAAAAGTTTTACTCAATACGAAGCATTAGAAATTAGGAGACTAACTGAATTTCTGGAACCATGGTGGGTTCCAGAACCATGGAGGGATTAAAGAAACACATCTTTCCATTTTGATGTCCCAGAGAGTATAATAAGAAGGAGTGCTATATTTCAAAAATAGAGCAAATGGAATCTTCAAAAGTATGTCAATGCTGAGGGCAGCCTGGAGAGTAAAAAACTTACAAGGCAAGTTGCTGCTGCTAATGGTTTGCAACTACAATGAATTTGTTTTGAAACTGTAGAACAAATTTTGTTAGACGTCCTCAGCTTGCAGGTTGATTTCAAGCTGTTTGTTGCATTCTGTGATCAAGAGGTGTTGAATAACTGAGGCTGGACATATAAATCAAGCTTTTCTTTCTGTGACAGCATAGCTGTGCAAATGTATCTAAAGTAAGCTTGTAAAAATAATTTTTTGTGTGTGGTGTTAGTGCAGTCATTAACAAAGGGAGAACTTCATGGGTATTTCCATCTGAAGAAACTTGGCCAAAAGAAATTAACCTGGATTAAAATGCTATTACTGTACACAAGTTGTCCCCATTCAGTAGTAATTTCATTAGACATCTGATGGAGTTACACAGTTCTGACCATTGAAAATGTTTGACTTCCTTCAAGAAGGCATCTTACATGGAATAAATCAGCACTTCTTAATGAAATTTATTCTGTTGAACAAGCTGAATTTGAGGTGACTGTCACATATTTACCAAAGCAGTTTTGTAAAGAAAAAGTTAGTGGCTGCAGTCAACTAGAGCTGCGTTTTTCCTCTTGGGTATTTACACAGGAGCTGTGCATGGGTAGATGACTGAGACAGAATGGATTGTAGCTCTAGTTATCGTAAGAGAGATGGTAGGTTCTGAGGGGAGGCCTAATGTATTCCTCCCACATGAGAGCAGTCTTGCCAGTGTAATGCACTCAAGAGTTTCCTTTCTCTAATTAGTTCTGTGTCATTAGCCTTCCTTTCACTCCTAGGATAGACAGCATAAGGTAATTTAGTTTCTTTTTATGTGCATCTAAGGAGTCGTACACTCACGTGTCTAAAAGACCGCTTTTAAATTTTAAAAAATGCATTAGCACAGAAAATGAATAAGCACTTGCCCTGGGGAAGAATTCAAACTTCTATTCTGTTTTTGTGGTTATAGCTGCACTACGTGACACCTTAGCTTACAATATCATTTCTTTGTTTCACTGGGGAAAAAAACCAACAGTGGCAACTTCTCTCCTGCCCCTTGTTTAACTCGTATGCTTTTTAAAATATGCAAAACGTTAGAAAATAATTGTGGTGAAATGGTTACTTCAGCTTGCTTTTGGGACTAGGATTCCTGTGTAGGGAGGACTATTAGATTGTCTTTTCTGACTTTGCTCTGGAGTCCTTGAACATCCTATGCAGAGCATACTTGAATTTTTTTACGGTAGGTCTTCTGATACTGAACATTTACTGTAAATAAACTTTAAGGACATGGGGTTTTTTCTATTTTTGGGGGGTAATGCTGTTGCTGTTTGCCTCCTTGTGCAGTGGCTTGCACTAGGCTGTGGCTATGGCTGCCCTGGTTGTGGCTGAGGCGGTCAGTAGTTCCTTAAGGTTTTAGCTCTCCCTGCTCAGCTGGAAACACTTTGCATCTGTTGGGGTTTCTTGGGGCAAAGCCTTGGTTCGGCTGTCTTCCTCAGGCAGGTACAGGGGAGAGGAATGGAAGAGCATATGAATTGGTCTGTGTGCTTTGAATGGAAGCTGTATTGTACATGGTCTAACACAAAAATGCTCTTTAGAGACTTTTAAAGCTATATGCTAGAAGGATTTACATTTATTTTTGGAAATAAGAAAATTGCTTGTATTAAGAGTAACTGAGAAAAGGAAAAACAGTGGTGTGGGGAAAAAACAGAGAAGTAAGGAAAGCGGTGGGAGGAGAGCCTGTTTCACTGTGGACAGTTTGGGGAGCTGCAAGAGGAGGCTGGGCTCAGCATTGCTGCTGCCATGCAGTAGGGACTAATGTTGAGTATGACATGAAATTGAAATGGCAAAAAGTGTGCCAAATCCTACGGCTGGTCCTTGTGGGAGAGCTGGGTTTGGAGTCCTAATCTGGGCCCATCACTGAAATTCTCAAATGATCAAGAGGGAGGTGCTTTATTACAACACGTTAAATTACTGAGATGGTTCCTGCATTCTTGGAATTGGAATTGTCTCATGTTGTCTTCTGTTCTGCTTCTGTGTAACAATTGCTAGTGAAGCTATGTGTTGTGCTCTTGCCTTCCAGTCTTAGGAGGTTTTAGATAGCTTAATTATTTATGGTATTTTCCTTCTCGAGGAAGGAGAGCAGATGAGAGAAATGAGCTGAGATAAAGAATTAGGTCAAGTTTCTTCCTCTAGCAACAAAATGAACAACAGTGACCAAAAAAGTAAAAAGCAAATAATTTCTGTTGATGGTAATTTCTACCAGTAAATAATTCCTACTAGTCAAATGTGATGTCCTGGAACCCATCTGCAGAGCACTTTGATATGATAGCTTATAATGATATCTTGGATAGAAACTGGATTGCAATTGCTCCATCTGTCCGGTAAGAAAATGTCACTGATTTTCAGGAAATGATGAAGCAACACACACACACACATGTGTGTGTACCATTTTACTCATTAAATAACAAAGTGAACTGTAAGACAGCTCAGCGAGGTGGGCTGGCTTGGAAGACAGGAAAGGAGCAAGTGGATTCAGTTCTCCAGCCCAAAGGGATGTCAGTCTGAGGTGATCACAGGGTTAAGTTCTGGAGTAGGATTTGAGATTTGAAACTTCCGAATGCTTGATAAACCATATACTTATTGTGGAGGGTCTGGACAAATCACTTCAGTGTCTGTCACACCTGTGAGACAGGAACAGTTTTTTGTTTGTCTTTTTTTTACCTCCATAAGCAAACACAAATGAAGTATTTTTATTGCTGCTGTTGTTTCTAGTGTCCGATCAGGTTTCTTCCATTGGTAAACCACGTGTATGCATCAGTATATTGTTGTGCAGCAATGGCTCTGTGACTCTGCTTCTCATTCAGAACAGTTTTTTTTTTTTGTCATGGTCAAGTGTCCCAGCTTTGGGGAGAAGTATAGCTGCAAGATATCTTAAAGGAACTTGAGTTGCCACTGCCCAGGGTCTGCTTGAATTAATAATTTTGTTTCATGTGGTTTGGGCCTTTTGCATGGATTCCTCAGTATGGAAGGCGTTTGGCTTGTGTTTTGTGTTCCAGGGTTTGAGTAGGAGAGACGTACATCCACACACATATACATATCTAATTCTGGAAGTCTTCTTTCATCCTGATATCTGAGATTAGATTTGACTATTCTGTTGTACGAGAAAAAGTTTTTGGTGTTTTTTGCTTTTACACTGGTGTTAAAACTGGGGCTGGTCAATATGAATCAATATATTAGTGCCTAACTGTGCATGTGTCATATCCACAGAGGACTCTTAAGTGACGTAGCTTTGTTTTACTTGGTTTGACTCTTTCTTGCAGAGTTCCAAAGTGCTTGCAAAGAAGGAGCTCTCCTACATGCCTATCATTGGCTGGATGTGGTACTTCCTAGAGATAGTCTTCTGCAAGCGTAAGTGGGAGGAAGATCGGAAAACAGTCATGCAGAAGTTGCTGAATCTCCGGGACTACCCTGAAAACTTTTGGGTGAGTGATGACTAATGAGTGGAGTCCAAGGTGCTGTCCCTTCCTTTGGGGGAGGGGACAAAGGGCCTAGACAGCATGTGGTAGTCGCCACATTGCTCCTGAGAACTCAGATTCATTATCTTCTTGGCAGTATCAGGAGAGTATTCTCTAAGAATGGAATTCTCTCTTGAATTTCCCATGTAATTGTCTTTTCTGTATTTCTTTCTCTGTAGTGTGGAGTCCTACAGATGTTATTGCAAAAATGCCAGTAAACTTTGTGGTCCTCTAAATACAGGAGCTGGAGATGGGTAGATGCAGGGGTTCATGGCAGTGTAACAGAAAAATGTGACAACGTTGTATTGAAACACATTAGCTGTATTCTTTACCTAAGCTCCCATCTCACTCATTGCTGAGTTCATGCTGATCTTTTCTCCGTCCATTTCCCTGTGATTCTGCCATTCCTGTGAAGGTGCTAAGACAGGCATGGCCCAGTAGAAGTGGAAGCCAGAGATAAGTACCTGGTCAGGGAAGTGGCCCCTGGAGCCGTCGGCTGTGTTACAGGGAGAGGATTGGTGTCACCTTTCAGGAACAGGAAAGTGTTACTTTTTGCATCACCATCATTTTTTAGTATTGAACTTGCCTGGCATTTTCTAGTCTGGGAATTAAAAGCCTTTGAATTTTTTTTCTTCTCAGAAATCAGAAAAATCCTAGTTCTTGTGAGCTAGTGATGGCGAGAGAGGGATTCAGTTAAGGAAATGGTACCTTAAGCAGCCTCACAAGGGCCTACAGAATCTATTGCATAAGAAGTGGTTTCCTAGTGAAGATTTATATGCTGTATCTCTCATTCTCTGAAACAAAACTTTTTTTTTTTGAATTGTCATTGATTTAAATGAAGGCTAAGCGATTGAAACTAAGCTCTGTGCTTGGATAATTATTAAATGACTTCCAAGCAGGAGGCTATCTAGCAAAGGGACAGTTCTTGATTTCTAATTCTAATCTCTCTCACAGGGATTTGCATGTGCTCTGTGGCTCTTAAAAGGTGTTGAATGCCTTTCTGTACACCTAGGCAGTTCAGCACTAATTCGTGAGCACAAACTGCCACCATCCTTTATATACTGCTCTAAGGGGATTACTAAGAAGGAGCTATACCTGTACTGAGAGATACAGTTGTTGGTGTACACCTGGGGTTATTGCAGTGTGGAGTTTTAATTTGCCCTTGTGTGGGGACATAATGTCAAAAGGCAGAGCAATAGCACCTTGGAAGGTAGAAAGACAGGGCATGCCAAGTGGTTTCGAAGGGTTTTCTCATCAGTTTCTCTATGTTGCATCTAGCTGTTTAACATTGTATGTTTCTTTTAGCTGCTTAACATTATGCATGTGATACATCAGTAAAAGTGCTCTGAGATGAGCTGGAACTGAAGCTGGCTGCTTGGCTCATTTTCTTCAGTCTCTCTGTCTTTGTTGGCTAACTCTTTGCTGTGGGTTATGGAGACTTAGCTTGCGTGATTTGGCAGTGCTCTCTGATGTGCTAGTTTGCATTCAGGCTTGACAGAAAGCAGATGAGCAAGTGGTAAATCTCCAAAGATCTGTCTGCTGTCCCCTGTCTGCCAGTGGCAAAATTGTAATTGTTCGTGTCTGAGCACTTTCACTGTATAGTTCATAAGAGCATGAGGCTTTCAGTTGTCCTATATTTACTGCCCTACATCTGTTATTGGCTCAGTCATTGGCATCAAAGTTACTGTCTGCAGTTGTCACTGGTCCTCATGCCATAGCGAAAGCAAGTGGGTCAGAGCGAGGGGAGGCGATCTGGGCACTGAAGCATTTCTTAGAAATGTGTTTGGTTTAGACACTTACCAAGTTTTAGATACCAAGACACTCAAGCACTTCACCATCAGTGAGAGATTTGCAACAGGAGGTGTGTTTTGAGTGGTTTCTAACATCCCATTAGAGATGGAGTGACTCATTTAGAGAAATCAAGTCATTCAGAAACCAAGTAGCAGAGCAGATGTTAAAGCCCAAGTTCAAACCAGAGGATGGCAAGTTGGATGTGTGGGGGCAATTGAGAGAGTTTTTGGTTTGGTTGGTTTGTTTATTTGTTTTTTAACTCCAGGGCAATTATATTACCTAAATGTGTATGTGGCTACACCTGTCCCTGCTAGCAGTGTTCATTTGGGCTGTGTGGGTGGGAGTTAGAGGTGCCTCTGGTCAGACAGATGTAGAAGACCTGAGCTCCTTTCTAACTGTAGTTCTTTCTTGGTTTTAGTTCCTGATTCATTGCGAGGGCACAAGGTTCACAGAACAGAAGCACCAGATTAGCATGCAGGTAGCTGAAGCCAAAGGCCTGCCCAAGCTCAAGTATCACCTACTGCCGCGAACGAAAGGATTTGCTGTCACTGTGCAGTGTTTGAGAAATGTAGGTAAGGAAAGTCACAAGGAACAATTCTAAATGGTTATTTCATGTAACTGCTGTCACTTTGCCAAGCTCTTCTTTTCCCTGTAGCATGTGTCCTCGCAGAAAAGCCCTGGGATCTTTTCTGACCTTTCTTCCACTAGCCTGTGAAAATTAAAGATTAGGTTTTACAAACAAAGTCTTGGGGCAACTTGGTTATTTTTTTTTTTATTTTTTGCTTTGTTTCTGTTACTGAGTCTGTATTGGGGGGATCTCAAGGTGCATGTTTCGTACCTATTGCCAAAAGATAATATTTCTTAGTATTTATTAAGCAATCCTATTCCAAAAGAAGCAAATACATCACTATAGAATCTGAGGCAGTGTGTCTTAAGTATTTTCTTGTGGTAAATATCTGCCTCAAATAACAGCATTTTTCAATTAAAAAAATATTCTCCTTTAAACTTCTGTGTAGATGTACTTTTTAGAGTTTCTTAGTAACCTTTGTGGAGCTGAGGAATGGCAGCATACCTCGACTGAAGATATATGTAGGAGAAATTTATAAAAAAATTATTTCTACATTACAGAACATGAGTAAGTTTTTCTTTGTTAATGTTGTTCTGAACTCCCTACCCCCAAGTTATTTCTGGTTACTTGAATTTGCCAACTTTAAAGTGGTATCGGTAAGACGCATGCCTTTGAAGTGATTTTCTTTGACTAATACAATCCATCAAAGTCTTCTGCTGTGTACTTCATGGGCAAGGGAAAGACAGTGCTAAGTAGCCATAGTGCTACAGTATCTTCAGGGTTTGGTAGATTTGTGTGCTGTTAGAAGGCTGATATGTAAGAAAGACAAAGTGGTTAGTGGTTTAGAAGAAAATGTTCTAGCTTGACTGAAATTAATGTCAAAGCTTCTTTTGTCTTTGAAGACATGTTTTTATGTGGCATATCTGGGATAGCTGCTGTAAAAAAAGCTTTGCAGTCAGCTGTCTTGCTATCTGTCATGTTTCTTCTACATATCCTCTTACAAGTCAGGTAGATGATATCACTGTTGCAGCCTGTCAGGCATCCACGACTTCCCACTCCCAAAATGGATAGCATAGCTTGGATCTTTTCTGATATGTGAAAAGGTAAGTTATGTGCAACATCCAGCAGCTCCCTTTAGGGCACAGTTTAACCTTTCCTTTTGAATAAGGGCAACTGTTTTGCAGAGGGCAGGGGGAGATAGACTTGAGGCATTGAAGAAGAGCTGAGTCAAAACTCTGTGACCTCCAATGCCCTGAGCTGGGAATCAGGGACAGGTTATTTTGGTGGTGTTGTGTAAAGCAAGCAAAACATGGTATGATCATGGACAAGTAGCTGATTTGAGGGAAAATTTTTCAAAAGGAAACAATCTTAGGGAACCCAAGTGACATTTATAAAAAGGGGATTTGGGCATTCATGCGACAGTTACACTTCTTAGGATCTTAAATATTTGAAATACTTTCAGAAAAAGAAGACTGAGATTGCTAGATTACTGATATACTTAGGGAAGTGTATGTTACTACCTCAATCCAGAAGCTGTGACTTGCTAGATCAAACAGGGTAAGGCTAATAAGGAGGTAATGTTTCCCTATGAGGGTTCAAGGAGAAGCACAGACAGTCATAACTTCTCATAGATAGTTTTTGTTGAAACTGTATAGCTTAAAAACCTAACGATCAAACCTCTGAGGCAAACAGCTGGTGACCCCAGACTGGTGTTGAAAAGTCTTCTGGTTATGTTGCTTTACTTGCCTTGTTGCTTTTTGCAATGAAGGGGAGATAATAAGAGTTACTGTCTGGGTGACTGTATGTTTCTCTTCTATAGAGACAAGGGGTATATATGAAGAGCAATTCAAAGGCTTTTGCAAACAATATCTTATTTTTAAAGCTCCTTGTAACATCAATGTGTATAGGTAACAAGGAAGTCCATAAATGTTATTTGAGTAGAGAACATGATGGTAGTCTATTTTGTCAGTCCATAATCAAGAAATATAAGTTCTATCTAGAAATTATTCCTTTCTTGCATGAGTACTGATAGGATATGACCACTTATCTCTGTTAACCTTATAACCAAGTTATAAGCAGTAACATCTTGTAGGTGTCAATATATGCAGAGGCTATATACTGTAGTCATTTGGGCATTTTTTTTCTTTTGAATTGGTAAATAGTACTATTTGACTTGTTCACTGTAAATCCCCCAAGTCTCACTGTTATGCTCTGCCTTATAATGTAGCCCAGCAAGTGACTTCATCCGCCTCTTACAGCCTCAAATTACTTGTTCCAAACAGCATCAGTGTAACTACTGAATTGCTGCTGTGCTGTCTGCAGAAGCAGCAATAGCAACATGCAGATGTTCATAACTTCAGTTCAGTGACATCTCTAATGGTCTACAAGAATGACTCTTGCAGGCTGACCTGTCTCTCTTTTCGTACGATTCACATCCATTTCAGTGGCCAAGTCTGCAGTGGGGTATCCCTGCATGTCTCTGAAAATGGGAGACTGGTGCTCAGCTGCCTGAGCCCATTCTGGGGCCTGACACTTAGGCTAATGCACTTTCTGCTCTTCCACAAGGGGTGGTGGGCCTGGCTGGAGGGCCTTGCTAAAGGAGATAGCAGCAGGACATAGCAGTGAAGGCAAGCCAAATGTTTGGATCCAGTTTCAGGCTGGGTGTGACAGAGGTCAGCGTGTCATTTTCTTGTATTCTTCGTTCCTCCTTTCTGACAGGGGTGTGATTCAACCTGTCTGAGGCTGTAGTACTGTGGCTGGAGAGGTAATTCACCCACAATAGCAGTGATCATAGTTGGTTCTTTTCAAAACTTTATATTAACTCTTCATGCTAACTGGTGCAGTAGTTCTGTGTCTGTTGGAAGCACACGTTGGTGACATCAGTCTGGCAAGTCCATCTGTTTTGAAAAACTTAGCTTCGGAAGGACTTTTAATGTGCATAGGTGGGAAACTGCCTCCATACCAGTGGGTGCCATATCTGTAAGCATAAGCAGATATATTTGGATAAAAATATATTTCACACAAAATAAGAAATCATAGAATCATAGA
>VYZM01008673.1:22882-44141 GCA_013398915.1 Dromas ardeola | reverse complement strand
GCAAGAGCAGCCGGCAGTCACTTACCCAAAATGGCCCCGAGGAGCCCTGGCAAGGTGCCGTGCTCAATGCTGCAGGGGAAGGTGAAAAACCCCAGGAACCCGTGCCAATCTGCCCTGGGCGCAAAATTCATTCCTGATCTGAGAGCTGGTGATCGCTCCCCAGGGCTTGTCTGAGCAGAGGACTTAATCCAAGGAATTGCCATGACCATGAGTCCTTGCAGCCATCTCCTGCTCTGCTCGTCTTGTTCAAAAGGCATAGTGGCTGGACCAGCGAGTGTGGAAAACACCCTGTCCTGACTCGCCAGTGCCCATCTGCCCCGGGGAAAGAAATTCCTCCCTGTTCCCAGACCCAGGGCACCTGGGGTCTTGGTGCTGCAAAAGCAGTGGGCCAGTACTCAGCCATAGTGACCCAAACGTCTCGTCCTGTTTCTATGTTATTATTATATAAGCTATGGATTTAGCAGCCAGGTTAGTGTTCACTACATTGATTGATTTATTTCTACCATGTTGAACAGTCTCCAAATTAGACCTGTAAGGAAGCATTCCATATGTACACTATGTAACCAGAAGGAAATATTTGTACCTTGGTCCTCAGGTTTATAATATACAATGTCTGAATCACTCAGGAAAGGATACACTCAAGAAAGATGCTTTTCTCAACACTGGTATTTTACAATGAAATATGAACGTTATTGTACAAAAAGCAGACAGCTAAGAGAAAGTTGTCAATAGAGATATCTTTAATTTACTACTTCAGGTATTAAAGAAAGCTATAAATAGTGTGAAATTTGGACTGGATTTGGCATCCTTAGCCAAAAGCCGTGTTAAATTATTAAGATTATTAACTAATATATTTTACATTAAATTTATTTAGTAATTTCTTAGTGTATGATTTTGAAGAGCAGGATGAAGATAATATATAGTTTGCTAATGATTGAGCAAACCATAAAACATTACTGCAGCCCCATTTATTCTGATAAGATTGAGGTGAATTTGGGGTCAGGAGTTTAAGCTGAGTCCATGGTAAATGCTGAAGCAGTAATAGATGCTAAAGCTGAATTATTTTAAAGAAAATTAAAAAAAAAAAAAGTGTTCTCTTTGCCTTAACATATGCATACATCTAAGTTCCTAGTTTTGTTTGTATGAAATTATAAAATGCATTTGCCCTGAAGTGGCCCAAGCAGTTTAATTGTGCTGTTTTTTCATGCTGGAAACATTTTTTTTCTGTTAGGATGTTATGCAGTTTGTTATTAAATTCTTCCAAAGCCACCTGGCATCACATCAGTGGTGTAGAGGAGGAGAATCGCCTCCCTTGTCCTGCTGGTCACCCTTCATTTTATGCAGCCTAGGATGCGGTTGGCTTTCTGGGCAGCAAGTGCACATTGATGTCTCATGACCCATTTTTCATCCACCAGGATCCCCAAGTCCTTCTCCTTGTCTTCCCTCAATCCATTCATCCCTCAGCCATCCTGTATTGTTACTGGCCATTGCTGCAACCCAGGTGCAGGATCTTGCACTTGACCTTGCTGAACCTCATGAGGTTCACATGGGCCCACCCCTCAAGCCTATCAAGGTCCCTCTGGATGGCATCTGTTTGCTCAAGCAAATCAACTGCACCATCAGCTTGGTGTCATCCACAAATTTGCTGAGGGTGCACTCAGTCCCACTGTCTATGTCATTAATAAAGATAATGAACAGTACTCATTCCAATATGGACTCCTGAGGGACACCACTTGTTACTGATCTCCATTTGGAGATGCCACCATTGACTGCAAATCTTTGGATGCGTCCATCCAGACAATTCCTTATCCATTGAATAGTTCATCCATCAAACGCATATCTCTCCAAATTACTGCCAAGGATGTTTTGTGGGACTGTGTCCAAGTCCTTACAGAAGCCAAGGCAGATGACATCAGTTGGTCTTCCCTTACTCAACAGTGCAGCCCCTCCATCATAGAAGGCCACTAGATTAGTCAAGCATGATTTGCTCTTGGTGAAGCTATGTTGGCTGTCTCTAATCACCTCCCAGTCATCCTTGATGTAGGTTCCAGGAAGATCTGTTCCTATTTCCCCAGGTCAAGTCTGTTTTACCAATTGGTAATTTGTAAGTGCTCTCCCTATCTTTATCTTGATCCATGAACTTTTCTATCTTACTTTTTCCCCCCTGTCGTATTGAGAAGGGGGAGTGAGAGAGCAGCTGGGTAGACATCTGGCAGCCAACAAAGTTTAAACCACCACAGCACGTTACAAAAAAATAAAGATTTTATTAATGACTTGAGAGTTAAGGAATGGAGGAATGGCTGTTTATTTTTCCAACTTTTTAGCATAATGAAAGTGTAGAAAATTAATGTATGAGAAATGTATATTGTGGCATAGTTTCACTTTGGTAATTGAGTGTCTGTGAAATAAATCACAGGAACGCAGTTCTTATTTCTATCAATGGCATCAGTACAGACTCTAGTGGTTTAAACTACAGGTGTTTCCATTTCAGCTCCAGCTTTAAGACTGAACCTTTTGGAGCACAGCTTGCATCCTATATGGACATGTTTTCAGAAATGGCATATTTAGTGCATCTTGCTTTCTGTGTATCTAATTTAAAAAACATTATTCATGTTTTTTTCACTAGTATTCCAAACTCACAAGTATCATTTATTTCAGTTGGAATTGTTCAACTATCCACAAGTCAGAAACTTCTGAAAATATGCCCCTGAATTAGGTAATTACTGACATTGTACAAGCTATTGTGCATAAATTGACTAGAAAATATTATAAATATTATTTTTCACTTTTTCGGTATTGCAGGTTTTCCTAATGCCCTCTTGGATTTTTCTTTTTCATATTTTGTATCAAGCTGTCTTACACTACATCTATGATATTGCTGGAAGGATCTCTTCCCAGTAATTTTAAAAGAAGGTTTCTAAAATTCTGGTCCAACTTTAGTTAAATTTGTAGGAATTGTTTCAGGCCAACTGTATTCTACTCAGAACAAGATTGTTCTGTAATTATTTTACACGTATTTAAAAACCATTCTGGATTTTTAAAACATTTGTGAAATATGAATCCATTAAGTTTTTTTAATATCTGTTATATAACTTTTCCTGGATGTTTAATGAGAAAATAATAGTTCAGGTTTAATCGAATTGATAATTTTGGAAAAAACAACTATGATTTCACGAGAAAACTGTTAAAACATTGTCAGTCAGTTCTCAAGAAATAAATCTGCTAAAGCAGTGGAACCATGACTTCTGTTGTTATTCTTTTATTTGTTGCAGATGCCATAAAGCAAGAAAGTGCAAGCTGTCTTCAGGTCTGCTTGAGACTGGAAATGAAGAAAAACATGCTTAAAAATACACTATATGGCTTGTGTGTATGATAGTTTTTTTCAATAGGCCTTACATAAATTATTGCATCTGGCAGTACATTACAATGGAACAGACAATTTGCATTAAAGAATCTTCACCAAGTGCTGTCACACTAGTAGATGCATTGTGAAAACAAGAAGCAATTCAACAACACACAGGAACTTTGCAAAACAGTTTGGAATGTGAAATGAATACCTTCCTGATTTGCACTGCCGACAGAATTTTAGTTATCCATAAAGTTTGCAATGCAAATAACATAATAAGTAGTATATTATATTTTTTATATTAATTTAAGAAAAAATATTTTTCATAGAAGTTTGGAAAATAGTTTTTGTTTTTCAGCAAAGTAGCATTTTGCTAGAAATTCCCTGTTAGCTCTACAGATTTTATGAAGGGTTCCCAAATACTATTAGTGACTATTAATAGATTTATTTGATTTTATATGTTATTCTAAGAACATAATACAACATAGTATACAAAAACTTTTATACTATCACCCACGTTAGGTGTTGCATTATATAACCGATATAATTGATATAACTGATATATAATTGATTCAGAGGGAACAGAATACCACAGAATGAATAACCATTAATATATCATATTGTATTTGCATTTTTCTGACACGTTTAAAAAAATATGGCAAGATGATACTGCCTGTGTCTGAAAACAGTTCTATGTGGGCTACTGGAGGCTCTACACTACGTGGGTTCTCAGCATTACAACTTGAACTCGGGGAGAAGATAGTATTTTATCTGGCTTGCCTCATCCATTGACCTTTTTTATAACTCTACATGGAGAGCTCCAAAGATATAAATCCCTTATGTGCATAGTATTTTCACCACCATCCCCAAAAGTTTTCCGCACCTTCCCTCACCAGTAAGATAGAGTCAAAGGTTTTCACTCCATTGAGGGACATGGAGTGAAATCCTCCATGAGATACCTGTTGAGGGATATTAGTTGTTGAGCATAAATAAGTAGGTTTTAGTTAGAATAAATTACTTAGGATTATAATATGGTTTGATTTATGCTGTGTCCTTAGCTTTACTTAGCATGAATAACTAGATTTGCTGAAACCTGTAAGCTGCGATAGAGTTATTTTTCTTAGTAATTTTCCTAGCAGCTGGTACAGTGCTGTGCTTAGTCTTTTAGTATGGGAAAGATGTTGATATCACACTGATGTTTTGGTAGTGTTTTTCCCAAGTCTGTGACTCTTCAGTTCTGCAGCAAGTGCAGGTGCACAAGAAGTGTAAAACAGAAGGTAAGGAGGCTCCAACCCTTGGCTGAAACTGCAAATCAACAAGATAAGAGCCTGCCTGCCTGGACACAGAAAAAGAATCCAAGAAGGTGCTAGAAGACCCCAGACCAAAAATCACCATTGGACTGGTGGTGGGCGCATGGACAGTGCTTGAAGAGCGCATGAGAGGTGGGTGTACAGATCATAAGGGTATAATTGCCCAGGGATTTCTTTGTTCAGTGTCCCTCTCTTTGGAGGCACCCAGACCTAGCTGTTCTTGCTGCTGTACCTTTCAATTAAATTAATTATTTTATAAAATCCGATGCCTGAGGCTCTGCTGCATGAAACCTAGGGTTGAGCCTGAAAAAGGAGGGAGTGCGCACCTGAGAGCAAGTGCGCGTGTGGTACACCGTGAATGGTGTGTGAATGCTCAGGCAGTGGCTTCTCCTTTAACAATACCCAAGAGGGAAAATTGATCTTGTTCCTGACCTTTCCTTTGGAGATCAACCCATCTGTGTTCAATGAAGACAGTCTATAAGGACACAGAAACAAGAAGCATGACTCAGTTGCCCACTTCGACATCTCTCAAAGATTCATTCTTATATGGGTGCAGATTAGAAGAAGAGTGGAAGTGCAACAGAATACACAGCAGTGACACAACTGTCTTCTTTTTAAAAAGCTAAATCACTTCTGAAATTTTGTGCAGTGTGTAAAAATTAAATGCAGAAAAGGCCAAATTATTTGCTGCATTGCACAGTCAGCTCTTTATCAATTATCAGTACAGTGGTCCAAAGCTGGCTGCAAATTAGCTTGTACGGTGGATGCAAACGTATGTTCCTTTTATGCCACTAGAAAGTTCACCAGCCTGACAGTGCTAACCGTATTTAAATTGGTTATCAAAAAGAACCGCAGACAAGACACAATGTGGGCACATTATTTTTTTTTCCTAGTCTTGTTAAAAAAAAGATCCCCTTTGATTTTTCATGGGGGTGGAGTATATTTTGGAAAAAATCATTGCTGTCCCTCATGAGCTAGCAGCTATAAAGTCTACTTAGGTAAATGTGCCATGTTTAGCCTGGAGATATGCTCAGTAGTGTTCTCTGTAAAAAACTTTTCAGCTGTCCTTAGGACTTCTGGCAATGGATTACAATACTTCAGAGGGAAACAACAGAGCTTATCTTTACTTTTTTACATTGTTTTTAATATTATTTCTGGTATTAGTTATTAGAGTTTCATCATCCACTCAGTCTTCAAGTAATCTTACAGGAAAGTGAAACAAAATTATAGAAACACATAGCTCTTTATTTTCAGACATCTTCATGCAATTGTCAAATGTGCATCTACAGTATCACGTCTCTTAATGTCTGTCAGTTATGTTATTTCCCATATAATTAAATAAAGGGAAAGAGATTTTTAGTAAAATATTAGTTTTTACAAATGTGATATTATCAACTGCTGGACTTGTCAACTACATCTGAGGTGTGTATACACACAAGAGATGGTGTATGTCAATGTTCAGTCGATTAATCCTATTGATAGTTTAGGGCTTCATAAAGGGTTAGGATGTATCTGTGTTCACATTCAGGCTGGAGGATGAGACGGAATATAAACAAATATTTCAGCATAGTTTTTAAATGAGGTTGTAAGAGTTGTACCTCCTAAGTACCAGAAAAAAACAAGCAACTTTCATAACATATATTATGGCCTGCACTTAGTTTGAAAAACATTGTTAAATATGTTACGGGGGTGAGTGCTTTCCTCCACTCATCAGAATGCTAATTTTCTTCTCTAAATACCTATTTATAGGAATTGCAATAGTTAACAGTTGCTGAATCCAGTGGCCAGTCTTCACCTGATCTTTCATTTCAGTAAACTACAATTACTGTTCTCTAGACTACTAGTAGTACTCAGAGGGGTGAAAAAGAGATTTTTTTTTGGATAATTAGGTTTAAATCAACTAATTTAATGTTACTTCGTTATACCATACCCATTTAAGGCAATATTAGTAATTAAAAAAACCCTAATAAATAAACTCACACTACATGTGAGCCATTCTGAGATCTTTTTGGAACATATTCTCTAACACATAAAGTGATGCTGAACCATACTCCAAATGGCTTCTGCTAAATAGATTTCCAATGAGAAAAATAAAATCCAGGTAAACTGTTAAGATGAAATGCCTAATCTAAAAACATGGAATGTTTCTCTAGGTATAATACAATTTATCCAAAGTTTGCATTCTCTGCCAATGTATTTCTACAAACTACAGAGATCTTGGTTCAATTACTTTTTTGTGTGAGGCCTCCTTCTTTCACCATTGTTAGAAAGCAAATAACCATTACTATTGGAACTACATGAGATGGAAGTGTAAAACGTGGCCATTGTAATTATTATTCATGATAAAATGTCCATGAATATTAACTACTTAAATATTTACAGTGTTAAACAGCATCTAATATAGCATGAGAATGCACTCAGAGCTACCATAGTTATTTTTCACTGGTACTAATTCCTAGATGCTCCAAAGAAGGATCAAGGCTCCTTTGTACAAAATGTTGACACACATTAAAGGAACAAAATGTCTCTTGGTCTCTTCTTCACTACCAAGGTAAATCAGTTATCAACTGCCTGTCAGGCATAGCACTCTTCTGACAAGAATCCTCACTCAACTGTAAGCATAGAATAACTGTTGGAGACTACTTAATACAAATGACAGTGTTTAATTTTATGTTACTGTAGAATATTATATTACTGAATATCTGACATTGTGCATATTTTTACCACTCGAAAGAATTTACACTTGAAAACCTAAGAACTTTTTCTTGCTGGTGCATTCTAATGCTTTTAAAGTGATCTAGCCTGGATTCTTCTCTTGCTTTCATAGCAGTATCAGAGGAATGTTTTAAAGTCTTAAATCCTTTGCTTAAATTGGGCAGTGTCCAAAGACTAAACAAGATATAATTTATTTTGGAATATTTTTCTTTTTTTTCCTACCTCTTTAGTACACTGCTGACATAAGGGATTTTAGTGTTTCCACTGCCTTCAATCTAAATGCTATTAGGTTTTAAAAGTGATGCGTAAAAATCAATAATACTCACTTACAGTTCCAGATAAGTAAAATTTAGCAGTGCCCGTATTTTTTCTTTTGCATCCTCTTGAAAAAAATTAGAATGAATCAATTGGGATTATACTGGAATGCAACCAGAGTAACTAAATTGCAAAGGACACTGCTCCCAAGACATATATTTTTAGTAATATAGAGAGTTATAAGATGACTTCCATATCGTTCCACATCCAGGGTGAATAAATTCACAAGTTAATACCTTCTGCTGTATGCTAGTATTTCCAAGCCCCAAAAATCTCTCAGCAGAAAGTCAATAAGGCCTCAGTGTCTGAAAATAAGTATTTATCTAAGAATTTAATATATTTCAAATTCTAGAAGCTTCCATTAGTTGCTAATTCAGAAAGTAATTTTTACGATGCTGTGGTGCTTGTCCTTTTCTTGGATAAGATTTTAATGGCAAAATGTTAAGTGAATGATCTAGCAGTGTAAATTAAGATAACATCTATTACATTAAATTATTACACCTAAATTACATTAAAATAACATATAAAATAACATTAAAATAAATTAAAATAACATTTAAAAGCATTTTCTAAAGTGGTTGAAAACTTTACTGGTATTGCTGAAATGAGAGTGTTAAATCATAGAAGCAGATCTCTTTCCAGAGGTTCTTTTTTTTTTTTAATTGTCAATTTTAGATTTATAGCAATCCACGGAAAATACTGAAATGGTACTAAAAATACTTTTTTTAAAAGCAGATTGATTTGTTTTTTCCTAGTATAATCATCCAAAGAATGTGATGAAAACTGTCACACTTGTGCTGTGTATTACCAAGAAAAAGCATGGAGCGTTATAGAGTATCGGCAGCACGTACTTTTGCTTTATCTGTTTTAAAATGTGAATCACTCTGACATTAAGAATGGATCTCTTGAATAGAATAATTTACCTTTTACTTGCATGTAACCAGGACTCCAAATAGGAATTTCTGGGACTGAAGTCAAGGGCCCAATTCGCATTGGTGCTGGGGGGTGGCTGACTCCACCCGAGGCATTACCCAAGATCACGTGGATACCTCAGAATCAAAGGCTGAAATGTATGCTAGTGAGAAGCGTGCTTTGACAACAAAATATAAACTGGAGAATGCTGATTTATGAGATGATACCAAAACTGAAAAAGCACTAATGTAAAAATGTTTCATTTCACTGGGTGCCTGCATATTTAAATCTGGTTTATTTGCAATGGACTTTCATTCGTTTGTATTCTGGGCATAATTTGACAAGTTTTTGTGATTTCTTAACACTAACAAATTTCTGGCTTGGTTTTATATTATTAAGTGATTTTTTTAACATGCTGAAACCTATAACCCTCGTCCTGCCAAGCCTGAAAAATGTAAGCAGTACTACTGAAGTCAACGGGATAATTCATGTGGAAGAAAGCTATTCATATGCTTGAGAGTGTTCATCTGTTAATTTTTTTGCATGACTTCTTCTCAATAGTGAGAATGCATATAACTTTACAATTGCCTCGCAGCCATTCCACATGGTAGAGAAATGTTATGTCCTCCAGACCTCAAAACGTGATATACGAGAGGAAATTATACCTGATGACTGTTTCATATTTTCATTCCATGTCAAAACAAAATAATCACATATATTCCTGGAGAAAAAGAATTTTACATCAATAAAAATAACTAATTTTCAAGTGAAAGGTGGAATAAATTATTCGACAAGTGAGTGAACATAATTATTTTTTCAGAATTTCCCTGGAGGTTAACCCTACACGCACCATTTATTTTTTTAATGTAATACTGCACAGAGGTAAAAAGAAGTTGACTGGCAGGACTTTGTCTTGTCTTCTCCTTCTGTTCTTGGATTGCTGCATTTACACTTACACATGTGCTTCTACTACTTATTGTTTTGGAACATTTTTGACTGTATGTGCATTTTCTAATTAGGCCTTTACAACCATATCTTTTGGGTGCTTACATCTAAAAATAAAATTACTCTAATAAAATTGCCAGACACTCCAATGCTTGGTGGCATTTCAACTTTCAGCAGTTTCTCCATTGACTTTAAAAGGGTTTTAGATTAGGACATTTATTAATTTTTTTTCAGATCAAGCTACTTCAATATCAACTTACTCAGTTCCATCTTCCTGTTTTTTACTATAGGATTTCAGCTGCAACAATTGATTATATACTTTTTCTAAACGTAACTTACAGGTCTACCATTTTCTGATAGAGCTGGGAAGGAACATAACAATATAAATATCATGCCCATAAAGAAAATTAAGCTTTTTCTTGGCAGTCCCTATTTTTTCAATAGTATAGAATTTATAGATTGACTCAGTACTAAAGGCATGAGTGATTTTTGGCCTATATTCCCAATTACACGGCCATTGGAAACCTTTTTGGAAAAGATTAGACAAGCATCTACTTGAATTAACATAGGTACAGTCTTGAAACAGAGAGTTGGAAATTATGATCTCTAAGGGCCTCTTACAGCATTATTTTTTATTTTAACTGTGTCTAGTTGTCAGATGCCTACAATATATGTATTGACAATTTAAAAGTGATGATTTCAAGATTTAATTATTTTATTATTTCAAGAAATTACATGAATATAGATCACAAAAATAAGGAACAAATTTATCAGAAGTGAAAAAGCAGTGTTAGACAAAGCTTGATAAAATGACGGTATATTTTTCTAAAAAGGCTACAAAGCTGAGGCAGGGAAATGATTCTTTTGAATAGTAGTACTCTTCAGATGGAGAATAAAAGAATGTTCAGTTCTTTTATCCTTTGGCTGAATGTTAAAAATACACTGGGTGAGCAACACTATTTAATTGTGCAATATTGTGTGTGGACACAAAACAGTATTTCCCCTTGCTGTAATTGCCAAGCTTTTTTTTTTTGTCACAGTAATCTAAATGACTGAGAAAGTATTCTACTAAGAGTTGATATAAAAAATTTTACAGTGAGCTGTCTGAGAATGCATAACATAGTAACAGAATAGAAAGAATATGAAAAGACTTCTTAAGTTCTACAAATTCTTATTGTTCCACAATTGAGAATTCACTCTGTGGAAATAGAATTTTTGTAGAGTATATGGAAGTTTATATAATGTGAATAATAACAGCAGAAATAAAGGTATAACGATAAATGTAAAATATACCTTTATCAATATACAATGTATCGTATACCACAAGCAGTGCTACAGCCTTGATAGGAACTTGCTACAGGCTTGATAGGAACGAAAAATAAAATTTATATAGACTCCAAATTATATCTCTACATGGCTCTAGTCCATGCAATTACTGTAATGGAAATAGAAGTAGAAAATTATAGTGGAAATATAACTCAGCACATTTAAATTGATATTGCTGAAAAATACAGCATTATTGACAGATAGTTATAAGTGTTACTGAAACTACAACTGGAAGGAAAATTGTGAAATTATTTCTGCAGGATTTATGTTAGGAATAAACAGCCGTAAAGTAGATCAGATGATAAAACTTGGAGGATGGCACACCCCAGTAGAGAACCGCACAAATGCATACTGTAAAGATCAGAAAATATTAAAAAAGAAGAATGTTATCTCTGACAACATCTCAAGGCTCAGGGTGGTCCTTTAAACTCATTCCACCCTTTTTCCTTTGACATCTGTTTCCAGCTACAGATATGTCTTGATAGAATCCAAGCCTTTTTTTTTTCATTATTTTTCTTCTGGCGTCTGGAGGGACTGTTCAGGCATGAGTATAGTTTGTTATGTTTAATTCAGGAGTGTACAGTGTTCAGTCTAGCTTGTGTGGTTATATTCATACAGATCCTTACACTTTCTCTTTTTTTCTTTCTGGCATTTCTGATTATGATTCTACATCTGATGATGTAGAATGTGTACCTTTCATGCTGCCAGAGCTTTTATTAACTACACTAAGAACAGACGAGCCATGCTTTTCTCACAACAAAAGCATGTTGGTCCAGACGCCTTAAAGCATTTCCTTCCTCCCATCTCTCCTCCCAGCAGAAAGTATTTCCTATATTTTCTTCATCCGAACGTTTATTTTCATTATTCCTCAAGTTCAACACCTTCAAAAACCTTAGACAGCTGCATCCTGCTAGATAGCTTCTATGTTCTACTGTCCATGAAGTGGTCATTTATACTCATTTGCAACTTAAGGTATGTAGTGGAACTGGGATTAAATGCCTTTACACAGTGTGGATTCTACCTAAAACTACACCACGTGATATTCTTTTGCCACACAGAAAACCAAAGATACGGACTTATGGCTATTTTGAATGGACAAAAAATAATTTCAATGCAGTGTTTTGAAAAGAGTAAATTGCTTATTCTTTGAAAAGATTAAATTTTTTTGAGTTGGATGCACAGAGATAAATTTTCAGTGGTATGTTGGCTTCCTGTACCAAACTTAATATGAAGGAATTTCCAGTTTTCTTAAGATAAATGTCTTGTCATTCACTTTTTTCATCTTATACTGCCACTTCACTTTTTAAAAACAAAAGTTAACTACAAACCCAAGATTGATCTTGTTTTAAATGTATCTTAGAAGTGTGTACTAATCTGATTTTTTACATGATCTAATGATAAAACTTCCTGGGCAACACTGTACCTTATAAGACCAAATCACATAGCAGTTGAAATGCCAGACGAACTTCAAGACAGACAAATGTAAAGTGATGGACATGGGGAAAAACAATCTTAGCTTCGCATATAAAATGGTGGGCTGATCATAACTGCAGGAGCTGGACCTCAGTTTATGAAACATCTGTGCAAAACTTCAGCTTAATGCTCTATAAAAGCCAAAAAAGATAATCATATGTTAGGAAATCTTTGAAAAGCAATATGAAATAAAAGTGGAGGATCATTATGATTCCTTTATCTCAGAAAAGATGTACTGGAACTACAACAGATTCAGAGAAAGGTAACAAGGATGACGACATATGGAACAGCTTCTTTACAAAGAACAACTGAGTAAGGTAGGATTTTTCAGTTTGGAAAAAAAAAGGCAGTTTAGTAAGGGTTATGGAAGAGATTGCAACATCACTGGTGGCATAAATTCAGCAGGACTTCTAACAAAAGAACCAAGGCCAGAAGGAGCCAAGTTCAAAACAAGCAAAATTCTTCAGACAGCAGCTAAGTTTTCTGCGAATCTCCTTACTACAGGATGTTGTGGTCAGTCCATCACATATTGTCTCTGCTGCTCCTTCGTCCTCAGGGGTAGGACTCCTCACACTCCTCCCCTGCTCCAGAGTGGGGCACCTCCCATGGGAGACAGTCCTCCACAAACTTCTCCAGTGTGGTCCTTCCCACAGGCTGTAGTTCTTCATGAACTGCTCCAGCGTGGGTCCCTTCCACGGGGTGCGGTCCTTCAGGAACAGACTGCTCCAGCGTGGGTCCCTCACAGCGTCACAAGTCCTGCCAGCAAACTTGCTCCAGTGTGGGCTCATCTCTCCATGGGGCCATAGGCCCTGCCAGAAGCCTATTCCAGCGTGGGCTTCCCACAGGGTCACAGCCTCCTTTGGGCATTCACCTACTCCACTGTGGGGTCCTCCATGGGCTGCAAGTGGATATCTGCTCCACTCTGGACCTCCATGGGCTGCAGGGGGACAGCCTGCCTTACTACGGTCTTCACCATGGGCTGCAGGGGAATCTCTGGTCCTGCGCCTGCAGCACGCCCTCCTTCTTCACTGACCTTGGTGTCTGCGGAGTTGTTTCTTTCACATATTCTTACTCCTCTCTCACAGCTGCAATTGAGCAGTTTTTATGCCCCTTCTTAACTGTGTTCTCACAGAGGTGCTACCACCGTTGCTGATGGGCTCAGCCCTAACGAGCAACAGGTCCATCTTGGAGCCGGCTGGCATTGGCTTTATCTGACAAGGGGACAGCTTCTAAGCAGCTTCTCACAGAAGCCACCGCTGTAGCCCCCCGGCTACCAAAACGTTGCCAGAAAAACCCAATACATAAACAGAAAAAGCAAAGGAATTCCCTGACCTGAAAGTAATGAGCGACTAGGAAAGTACATGAGGGCAGTCTCATACATGATTGCTATATTCTTGCTAATCCCTGGGCACTGGTGGTTCAGGTCCTTTGAACAAATTACGAGGTAGCTGTGGAACGCTGGTTGCGCTTGTTTTCATGTAAAGGTCAAGGGCCTGTTTCCAAAGATGCTGCAGGCTTCCATTCTTGCTGGTTCCAGTGGAAATCCCTCAGTATGTCTTTAAGTCAGTCTGGTGTTATCTTTTTGTTAGTGTTTCTTCAGATTGCTATGAATACAAAGCAGCTGCAATATATTTTATCGAAGTAATTTTCCTAGCAGAATGGGGAATTTACAAGTGAACTTTTTTTTAAGATAAAAATGAGAAGCACGTGATGACACCTCTGGGCAGTGATACAGCTTTTTCTTCAGAAAGCAAAGGAGGGAAAATTAAGAAATATATAAGCTAGTCTTTTCAGGGATCCAACACCTGCCTCAAGCCAGTTACATTCCAATGCCTCATTTGCTCATATAGGAATATAAATCAGGATATATTTTACCTTTGCCATCTTTAGAGACAGAATATAACTAAGGGTAAAATTTGATCCTTAGAACTAGAAATTTGCTTATGCGATTTTGGATTAACAAAAAATTCTCTCTTCAATTTAACTGACTAAAGTAATACCTAAATTCCTGGGATGCTCCCCCCCCCAAAAAAAAAAAAAAAAAAAAAAGTTGGATAATTTATGTACAGCAACCTATTTGTAAAAAAAAGCTCACATTGTATTTATCTCTGTACCTTTCCCACACAGTCCAATTTTTTTATATAGCCACTGCCAGAATTTTTAGAATACAAATGCAAGGATTTTCACAGAAAAGCAGTTCATAGAAATGTCCTTGATCTTGTCATAGTAATCATCATCCCTTGAGCTTGGCATTTTACTGACTATATTATTACTTTTCATTAATAAAGAATACAAGTTCTGTGGAAATAGCCACATTTTCAGCACATCATCAGTAAGTTTCAGGAGAAATTATATAATAGCAGTAACACAGAGCACATAAGGAGCCCTTAAAAACAGAGCTTTATTGAATTAATGAAAAGGCAGTGATGTTAAGGAACCCAAGCAGTCAGTACCTTATCCTTTATGCTCCATCTGACGGTATAAATGGTTTCTATTTCTGGATGGAGGAGGAAATCTTATTTTGCCCTCCAAATCCATATGAATCTGATTTCCAGAAATTTAATACTCATATCTTAAAAAGATACATAGGGCTTCTTTAGGGTTAATGCTCAAATAAAACAAGAGTTCAAAGCTTTCTAATTCATAACTAGTGGAAGAAACTTTTAAGAAATCAATAGCATAGATAGAAACATAAATAAAGCCAAGAGAATCTCCTTTTGAATGCGAGTTAGCAGCAAAGTTATTTTTTTAGGGCCAGGTTCTGCCTTGATTTCCTATATGTGAAATATAGTTCATTGATCTCAACTTTCAGAGAAAATATAAAATAGAGTGATCAATCCAGTGCAATACTTATATCTGGAAAACCAAACAAAAGCAATACAAATCTGAATATGAATTTTACTATTGTAAAACTATTTATTTCCAACAGGAAAGCAAAATTAGGTGATGATGGATATGATTTGCTTCTCTTTAACATTTAATGAGAAATATGCATTCCCAACCATTTTCATAATAGCCAGAATAATGGGACACAAATCTTCAGTGAATTCTCGAGCTCCTACTATACAAAACCCACACGGTCTACGTAACACAGCCACAATTCTGTTATGTAACTCTGTATCTGATCAATTCCTCAATTTCAGAATTTTTTTTTTGTGTCAATGGGCAGAATGCTATTGATTGGGTGGAAAACTAGAAAGTCAAAAAGGGGAAAATGGAAAGCCTGTAGAATCTGTTCTGCTTGTTTAGTAGAGTGACAGACTTGAGCACCTCCATCATTTTCCAGTAATCAAACAACCGGTTTTATAGACAGGGCAAAATGGAAAGGCACTCACACTCTGTAGCTGGAAAATGACTCCTAGAATGTAAATAAGGAACACAAATGTCATAGGTTTTGGTATGTAAGGGTAAAGGGCAAAAGGAACCTGAACAGTGAAAATCAGGGTATATACAGAATTAATGGCAGATACGCACTCCAAAAGATTCCTAAGGAAAGGTGGCACACAGGAGGCTTTTGTGTTGAAATGGAGGGAGCCCTTGATGTATGCAAAAAATATGTCTTACAAAGATTATGGAGTATGTGATCTCCTAATAAGTAACAAGATATTCTTGATAATGTTATGACATTGAAAGAAAAATAATTTGCTTTGGCAAAGAGCTGCAGTGATTCAGCAAGCTAATTAATGAGTCCCCTCATCTGAGTACAGTCCTGTTCCTACTCCTACTATATTTGGTGACCTTTGACCATACTCAATAAAACAGCACACAAATTAACTTGGTGGTATTATGAAACATTTTGTCTCATCTCTCGGACTGAGAGAGTTTCATGAGAAGCAGACAGAATACAGATAGTGGTGGGATTTCCTTTGGAGAACACGGAAGGCCATGATCTGACATGTAAGAAATAGCAACAGCTCTAAGAGATGATGAGAAGGAGGAAGAAGTGTTTACAGAAAAAAAAAAAAAAAGTTTATTCTGCATTTTTACCAGCTAATAAACCTTCCCTTTTTCACTTTGTTGTTCACATAACCTATTCTGGAAATGATTAGGGAGCGGAGCGTGTGAGTCAGTTACCAAGGAACAGCAGTTAGAACAATGCTTGGAAAATTTAAATTTTGCATTGCAGAAGAGCTGCATTTTTGTGTGCTTTGTGTGCTTAAGAATTAGTGCATTGTGACTAATTCCCTAGTGATTTTCTAAGGTAGAATTCAAACAATTCATAAACTAGAGAACAGGATTTGGGGGCAGGGTATTGGGGGTAAGAAGGGGAAAAATCTAGGTTCAGGCAGAGGACTATTCACTGCTCTTCTTCAAGGGAAAGGATTAGGAAGAACTACAAATACTGGTGAAGCCAGATTGTGAATCATTTAGCAGCTGGCATAAAAGCCAAATACAATTTGTAGTGTAGTTTGTGATATATTAGCAAATGCAGCATTTTAAAAACCCTGGAACTTGACTAATTGCTGTTATGAAAGGAAGTGGAAACAGTGCAGAATAGCTTGAAACATAAATAGTTTATTTGTACTCCGTGGCTGTTACATTAAGAGAGGAAAATAAACACAAAGGTGCAGTGCCTGAAAAATATTGAAGATGTTTATATCATAGCAGTATTTCTTTTTTTTTTTTTTCTAAAACATATTGGAAACAGAAAATGGGGTAAAGAGAATATAAGGAAGATTATACTACTGCAAAAAAGTTACTCTAAAAAAACCCTCTTTATATTAATAAAAGAAAGCTCCATTTGTAAAAGTCTGTGTCAGCTTTAAATTAAGTTAATTACACTTGGAAGCACAGAATGAAAATAAAGAAGTAGCTGACACAAGGATCTAGTGTTATTTTCAACAGTTACTGGGACGCTTCACTATAAAAGTGCTTATGGGGCAGAAAACCTATTCAAATACCTCTTAAAATTTTTGCAGAAATCTTTCTATCCATTTTTCTTTTCCCTAAACTTTGAGCTTTGACTATCACTTTTACCTAAATGAAAAAATATGTAACTTCTGTTCAACCTCTTGGATAAATGACACAGTGATTACCATTGGCTGAAGCGGGCCTATGATTAAATGCTTAAACCAAACAAAATCCTCTCTGTAGATGAAACAGCCTCTCATCAACAATCAGATCACGTATCACTACCTCAAACTTGAGAACTGTAGCATTTTGCCAAAGTGCCTATGTTTCTGTACCTCATCACATGGTTCTCACGCATGTGGCCTTTTCAGTCCTTTCACTTGATGTGACTCACATTTTTTTCAATTTTTCAGTTTAACGGTCTAGTTCATCAGTTGTACTAAAATAGATTTTGATGCTGTTGAGGCATGGCACCAGTGAAGATCCACGTATTCTCTTTCTGCTTTTTTGGTGCAACTCTGATTCCCACCACCTTTTAAAAGCTCACTGTGATCCATCAGTTTGGAAGGGATCAGCCTGAGCACAGCACTGTTTCACTTTTCTCCCTCACATAAATGTACTCCCCTCCAAGACTATAGAGAGTTCTTCTGAAGAAAAACTGAGGACAGCAAGCTGCTGAGAAGTTAGCTTAACCAACAACTTCTGGATTATGGAGAGAAAGTAGTATAACATTTGTATGTGGGTCAAATGACATAAACAGCCGAAGCTTGGTTTTGCTTTTTTATTTAAAGTAATGACATTCTGCCAACTGCTTAATGTTGTATGATGTATGGGATGATGTGTTACAGAGATTCTCAAACTGGGCATGCTTTTTGCCACCATCATTAGCAATGACAGTACTACAACAGCAATTACATGAGTTCCTGCTTCTTTGCTGGGCCACACTTATGCACAGCAGAAGGCAAGCCCCAGGTTCCTCTCACATGGTGTTAACAAGTCTGGGTTCCTTGCTGTGCTCTCTACGTTAAGAAGAGGACTATAAAAGCCTCCTTGTGGTCCTGAAAATTTGGAACTAACAAGTGTACCTCAACCCCAATCTGCAATGCATGCTGCTAAGTCCAGCCAGGTAAGGCTTTCTCCTTCACAAACAGTGAGTGCTGCCAAACTGCATGAACTTTAGAACAAATGAAAAGTACCCAGCATTGTTTGTTTTCTGTGTTTGCAGGCACACATGTACAGCAGCCAGGAACATATTCCCCCCACTGCCTCTCCACGTGGGGCTAAAAGTTCAGTAAGTCCTGGCTCATGACTCTGTAGTTTATTATGTTTCAGTAATTTATCACACACTGAGAAGTCTTAGTCTAGAACAAAAAACTTAAGCTAAAGGTTAGTCAGAATTTAGATGATCCAGAAGAAAGAATTAATTTACTGCAGCAGCTTATATTACTGCCTGTTTAGCTCTATTTTTAGGTGTTGAGATCTTCTTAGGCACATGGATTAAGTTACAGGATCCTGAATGGCAGAAATTTGAAAGGACTGTGATCAAGATACCACAGTGAGAGCAATCATTCTAAATGAGCTTGACTGGCTCAAGACGTAAGACAGTGGAAAAAAGACCAATATTTAGAACTAATATGATTTTAAAACATTGGATGGAAGGAAGAATCATATGATTATTTCTTCCACATGTGTGAAAAGAACAAAGATCTTAACAAAGCAGAAGAGCTGCTGTTAAGGGAAATCTGAACTTTAATACTTAAAAGCCAGAAGTTATGCCTGTGGTGTTTTTTAGCGCAATTACTACTATCTAGTAATTAAGTATTTTAACGTGTCATGGAGGAATAAGTTCATCAGAAAAACACTCTATAAATGGAATTGTGTAGGCTTCTGGAAACAGCTGTTGAAATCTCAGTGCAAATCAATGAATATTAAAATGAAAGTTGAAATTTCAGATGGAATGAATTATCTTGTCAACTTTATGATAAAGTACTTTGTAAAAATAAAAAGCTTTGGAAAGTTAAGAGGCATTGTATCTTGGTATCTCGCAAGCTCTGTTATTTTGCTTTATGTTCAGGAATTTTCAAAGGATTACATGAAGGCAATAATGCTCAGTCTAGGATTAAACAGTGGACGTACTTTTTGCTTCACTTGGAACAGCGTTCATGCACAAACATTGCAAGGTACATCGCATTGTAAAGTTGAAGACACAGCATTCCTTTTCTACTTTATATACTTGACATACAGTATGATATGTCTGTGTTGTTCTCAATGATTAAGAGTAGAAACACATTTTACATGTAGCAATTATCCACTTTCTTCACCACTGCAGCCTAACAGACTGTAATTCTAACCACCTCAAAGAGATGCACTTTTTGTTTAAAATTCTGGGACGTGAAAGACATCTTTCCCTTTTGCACTCTGCAATACTAATTGGAACTAAGTATATGCTCACTCCTCTTTGATAAAACCATCTATTACAGAAAGGAAACTTTTAATGCAAAAGAGCACAAACCTCTCTGTATTGTTCCGAGACTGCATCCTGTATGATGCTGGAGAAGACCAGGTGAATTGCTGGAAGAAAGATGTTCTGAAGGTGAATCCCTGCTCCCTGTGGTAAACGAAGAGTTACACATTTCTGCAGATGAATGACAATGACGTTACTGAGGTCTGCCTTCTATATACTGGCATACCACAAAATACGTAGCATGAACACAGGACAATTATCAATGGGCTTAAATTACAAGATCACAGTTAGACATGAGCAAATCTTTCTTAAGGGGAGTAACAGCACAGATTGCCTGTGGAGGTTTTTTGGCAAAGGTAATTAAATGTCTACTGACACTAGGAAATGTACAGTTCGGGAAAAGACTGAGCAAAGGGCTTTTTAAAGTATTTTGCAGCTATATTGTTTTAATTCCTTATTCTGTAAGGATATCTAGAAGGTTCTGGAAAGAAACTTCCCCTAAAAAATGATTTGGGCAAGCAATACTCAAAATCTGTCAGAAGCTCCAACACTTCCTTTGCATCCTCTCTCCTATTTATAATGACTGTGTAAAACAAATTGTTAATAAACTTTTAATGCTATTTTTAAGTTTTCAAATGAAAAAAATACCCTTTTACTTAAAATCTTAGGCCCTCAGTGGCCTAAATGCTCCTCTCCCCCAATCAGAGAAGAAGAAAAGGGTCTAAGATCTTTTCTTTTGCAGAAGTGTTGGCACAAAGTCTATTATATAGCATTTTTAAGCCTGTCTTTTAACATTTACATGGTATTTCCTGCAGCCATCAAGCAAGAGTGGGGTTCCTATTTCCCCCCTTCCTTCACGGATATACAGGCAATGGCTGAGGCTAGCAACTACAGTGACAAAATGGTGGGGTTATCCTTATTAAACCCGGGGACTAGAAGATCGGCAACAGCATTTTGGAGGAACTACCAAATGTGAGCAGCCCGACGTCGAAGGATATTGGCGTTTTGGGGCCTGGTGCCCAGCAGCGGATTAAGGAGAGCTGTATTTCCAGGCAACTGTGGTCTGCAACTGACTCAGCTGCGCCCGGGCACACGGCAGTCTGGATGCCAGCCGTTCCCATTTCAAGCAGCTATCTTTGCCCCTGCTAGGGGGGACGGCAAAGCACATCAGCTCACCGAAGCTTAAGGCGAGGAAGGCGAGAGGCTGAGGCGTCGGGGCTCAACCCGCCGCCACCTCATCTGAACCGGATCTCTAAGTTTTGAGGGGAAGCAGCCGGCAGGGATCGGCAGTCAGGGCCTCCCTGACTGGAAGGTCGCTGCTCGAAGCGCACCCAAGCGCTGTTCCCCGGCCGAACCCCTTCGGGCGCTGCCGCCGCCCGGCGCCGACCGACCGTTACCCGGCCCTCAGCGCTGAGGACCGACGGAGCGGCAACAGCACCCACTGCCAGCCCCGCCCTCCCTCTCGCGCTGCCGCACCCAGGCCCTCCCTCATTGGCTGCCTCCTCTGCCCACCAGCGATCCCCGCCCCCTCCCGAGGCTTCCCGTCTTCCGAGTGGCTGGCGGGCCCTGTCAATCTCTGTCGCGAAGGGCGCCCTCGGCCCA
>VYZM01008673.1:0-22159 GCA_013398915.1 Dromas ardeola | reverse complement strand
TTTTTTTCTTTTTTAAAGTTATTTACAAACACACCCTGTATGTTCATGTGGTTTTAAGTTTGATTCATTGAAGTCGCTACGAGTGATATTTCAGGTGATTTCCTGTGAAACTTTTAAAGAGTTTATTTTCAGGCTTCCCTGTTGACTTTGCTGGCAAACCCTTAATGGGTGTTAAAGTGATGTGCTGTGGGCAAAAGGAGTTGGAATATAATCCAAGATTATTTTTTTTTTCGTGCATTTTGTACGTAATACTTTTTGTAAGTACATACACAGTTAGAAATATATACTGTGCAAAATTATCCTTTATTTTGCATGTTTTTAAGCATGATCGTAAGTGAAGCACACTGCTAAATTTATTAAGTGTTGCTACGTGGGTTATGGCTACTTGAAGGGATAAACAATTTAGCTGCACTGTCGGCTCATACCTTTTCTGAACACTGATAAATGTCTGGCAGATGCAATTTATCCTGAGCTGCGTTGGGATGTTAAAATCCAAGATGGGAGCAATGCAATTTTCCTTTTAGAGGGGGAAAAAAAGAGATAGAGGTTGCTTTATTAACTATATTTTAGGAGATGTCTTCTACTGACCTCAACCAGCTTTTGTCACTTCTTTTGAATGGAGAAGTTTCAAAAAGTGAAACAGTATTTGCAGTGGAAACAAGTGGTATTTTATTGTGCTGGCCTGAAATTACCTGGCAAACAGCAGACTAGTTCATCAGCTGATAATGACTTTCAGCTAATGAAATGAATCCTTTTGTCTTGCTACTGTACTTTTGAATCAAACAGATGTATTTGCTTATAAAATGTAAATGAATTTCAGAATCTAGACTACCAGTTCTGATACAGTGGTGCATCACGTTTTCTGTAGGATTTTTTTCCTGTGTGATGAAGATAAAGATATTCAAGGTTAGTTAGGATATTCAACCTGTTTGTCTGGAAGACTTGGAGGCCTTGTCTTAATAGCCTCTCTGATGTTTTTCTTCCCTAAAAAAGAAAAACAGCACTGAAGCTGCAAAAAGATTTTTTTTTTTTCCCTCATCCAGTTTATTTATGTATCACTAATGAGACTGAATTTACTTCCTGTGGTAATTTTTCACTTTTCAATAGCCTCATAACGACATTAAATACATTTTTAAAGCTGATGCATTGTATCAAAATTTAGTGTCCCAACTGCATCTGCAAAGTGTGTCCTATGAAAATAGGATTATTTATGCTTCAGTAGTGACTATGCTAAATTGTTCTGTGATTAAAAGTATCTGTTACATGTATTTGCAACATCTTTACTTTTGTCTTAAAATTGTGTTCTAATAAAATATTAGGAAGTCTCCTGATGGTTAAGTTTAATTTTGTTTAGTTATGACTTTGAGAAAACAAGAGATCAAATGTGAGGAATAGGGAAGTGGCAGTGGTTACTTTTCTCCAGTATCTTGTAATTACAAAAAACAACTTTCTAAAGAACAGGGTGCTGATCAGTTGTATTAACTATCTCTATCTATTCTTAGTAAGTCATACCAGCCAAGCAGTTTTTCTCAGTCTGTTGTAAACAAAACCTGCTGCTTCTTGTTCCTTAGGTTTTTCTTTTTACTTTTAACTGATTCTTTTGGAATGGCATACACAAGTAATAACGCAATTAAAGGCACACACAAACCACCAGAGGAACAAAGCTGTAAAGGAGTTTGGGGTGCGTCTTCTTCATAGTTGAAGTTCATTGATTCAACTGGAAACTAATTGCAAGAGTTTTCAGTCAATCCTACGTACCTCACCTGCAGTTGTGTGATCAAAAGAGCTGACACAGTGCTTAGGGGAAGACTGGGACAATTCTTTTCATCAGCAGACTGTGGTTAGATGATCTTAAACTGATCATGATACCTAGGGGTTATTTAGCAATGAAAATGGGATGGTATATTCCCAAGGCGCAACTCATGTACCCTGGAAGAGTAGGCAAAAGCGTAATGTTGTTTGCTTTGCATCTGGGTCTTTAACATTCTTTCAGAAGTGTTTTGAGACTTCTATAGAGTTGTTTTCTCTGATCTATTAAAAGGTAAAAAAGGAGCTCTTATCTAATTGTCATATAATTTCTGGCAATCCTTAATTTGAATTTTTTTTTTTTTTGCTATGCATGGATTTTAATGCGTCCTCAGTGCTGCTGCAGAACCAATGCAGTGAAATCAAGCCTGCTGCTGCTGAGCTTGTTTTTCTGAGGGTAGTTCTGAGTAGCCTCTTAGGTATTGTCACTGGGATTCTAGGGGTTTCTGGGCCATAGCTGAAATAGTTCAATGAATAAAAATGTGTGTGTTTAAGCTAAACAGTTGGGTAAATAAAAACAGACTAGTAAGAAAGTAGTTAAAAGCTAGACTGATGATCACAGATAAAGACACTGATTGGAACATGTATCCCTCCCTGTGACCTTAGCTAAGCCATTTACAATTTAATGTCTCTTCTTTGGCCTAGGGAGAATGTAGAAGAGGAGACATTACATGCCAATCTGTGCTGTAGAATTGGTTTGGATTTTGGTCACTTAGCTTTCTGAAAGCAGTACTTTCAAAGGAAGTAATGAAACTCTTAGTAAGTAGTAAAGTACTCATCTATGTTCTAAAGATATAGATGAATTTATATTAATCAGATTTAGCTCACCTGTTACATTTAGTTCTAGTGTTCAATAGATGGTATGTTCCTTACTCTCGGGCGCTTTCCCTCCTTCTTCAGGCTCCACCTTAGGCTTCCTGCAGCAGAGCCTCAGGCATCAGATTTCATAAAAAATAATTAATTTAATTGAGAGGTCCAGCAGCAGGGTCAGCCTGGGCTCGATGCCTCCGGAGAGGGACCTCGAGCAAAGAAATCCCTGGGCAATGACACCCTTACGATCTCTACCTCTGCCTCTCAGGTGCTCTTCACGCATCTTTCAATCTGTTGGTAACTTTTGGTCTGGGATCTTCTAACACCTTCTTGGATCTTTTTCTGAGTCCAGGCAGGTCGTTGGCTGCTCTTATCCTGTTGATGTGCAATCTCTGCTCAGGGTTGTCACCTCCTTGTTTCCTGGTTTACTCTTCTTGCACCTGCGCTCCCTGGCAGAATGTGGGGAATGGAAAAGCTCTAGACTTGGGGAAAAGACTACCAAAACATCAGTATGTTATCCACACTTTCCTCATACTAAAAGACTAAGAACAGCACTGTACCATCTGCTAGGAAAATTATTGAGAAAATTAACTCTATTGTGGCCTGAAGGCTTCAGCAAATCTGGCTACTCATGCTAAGTAAAGCTAAGCACACGACATAAATCATACCATATTATAACCCTAAGTACCTTATTCTAATTAAAACTTACTTAAGATAAACAACTAATATCACTCAACAGTTTCTAAGAGAAGGTGCAGAGAATATTTGTAAATCGTAAATATGCAACGCTTTCAGAATATTCCAAATGTGTTTACCAATGCATTCTCCTAGAATGTTTATTGAACTGCATTATCCTTCATCTTTTGCATAGAGCATTTTTGTTTGAACATATTTCACTGTACTTACTGTCATCCACTTTTCTCTCTCTTGTTTATTCCTTTATCTGGAGTTTTTGGTTATAGCTACTTGTAAAAGCTCAGCATACACTTTAGGAAGGCTTTTTAACACAGGACAGATAATATCCACTTTTGGCTGTTAAAGCAGGGTTATTTTATACAAAATAAGTGTATCCTGTAGGTATGGAAAGATGACAAATTTTTTTTTGCTATTTGTGTGTCTAGTGTCCTATTGCTACCTTGTACAGTGGATTTAGGAATGGGAGGAGACATATTAATAGGTCAGAACTGTCTTTGCAAAAGGTTTAGTCAGATAACTGTAGATCACAGAAGTCCATGACAGACACACAGGTAAGATTTGCATGCTTCAAGTAGGTTTATTACTTAATCTGACTTTGTGTAGAACATCACTAATGTAATTACAACAGTGTTTTCCTATGCTTTATGATCTTCACTGTAAGCTTACTAGCCCGTTTAACTTTTAATGTACCAAGACTTTTAAAATAAGTTTTACTTAGCTAAAATCTGTTAGTAATTTAAGGTAATTTTCCTAGAAAGGATTTTTTTTCCAGATTACATGGATGTAATTGCCTGTGTGGGAATTTATACTCTTCACCAACCACATGTTTAAATTATGTTATTTTCAATTAAGACAGGATGTGGACTATGAGAATGGAGGGTAATGTTCTTTTCAGTAGTACAAAAATACAGAGATGTTTTATGATAAGCAGGGCTTAGATTCCAGTTTCAAGTGCGTGGTTTGTCACACTTGCTTGTAGTTTCTATTTATTCATTGAGTAATTCTTGAGGTGTTGTGCTCTTTATTCAGTAAACCATGTGCAATAACAGAAAGTACATGGAACAGTTTCAAACAGAAGCATAGTTAATGGTGATGTTTGGGTGGCAGTTAACCCATGGAGGTCATTGAGAACAAGCAGGCTGTCTCTTAAGAGAAGCGCTAAACCTACTGTGAAACAGCAGTCATTGAGATGATGTTGCAGGCTGTTGGGAGGGTCATCCTCTCTATTACCAGGTATTTTTTCCCGTGCCCCATTCCTGTCTGTGGGGTTTTGTACCTCCACTCTAGCTGTGCATCTGTTTCTTGTATCCTCCACTGAGTTGATTCAGCTTCTGTTCAGTAGCCAGTTGAGTGTGTGAACCTTCTACTGGGTTAGTGAGGCTGATGGCTTTGTAGAGGTGTTTGAGTGCTGAGGCTGGTCTAAAGTAGGCAACAGGAGCAGCAGGTACCTGTGGCCAGGTGCAGCTGGAGAGGAGAGCCCTCATGCTGACCTTTTATATTGTCTAACTGCATTTTTGAAAACAAAATTTCAGATTTATATTGTCCTTATTGTAGCCTTAAAACTGTTCTTCTTTTGTTCAGTTTGACTTTGGCCTTGAGGTGTTAATTACCTAGTAAACATTCACTTGTTATGTTCAGAAGGCTGCATGGGCTGGGCTGTACTGTAGAAAAATACTGTTGTGCTTCAGAAGTACAGGCTCCTTGGCAGATTACCTTTGTGATACTGGAACTTGTGATTTAGTGCAGGGTAGGGCACACCTTTGTAGCCTACAAGAAAATACTATTTAAAAATTGTGTTGTTATGTATAGAAAAATCTCTTGACTATCTTTTTGTATTTAGGGCACTAAACATTTTCCATTTTAGGTTGTTATATTTGGATTTAAATGAAGCAGTTTGCCTTTCTGTATGTCAAGATATGAAAGACTTTTTATGTTTCAACAGCTTTTTAATGTAAAGATATAAAGGTATTCAGTGTTGCTTTACCGGAGTTCCAGTTAAAATGAAGTACATAATTAATTTCAGATCATGATATTTATGATGTCCGTTTAAAAGTAGGTAATGTCCATATAAATACAGATATTTTAAAGTCTGCAGTAATCTTGGGGAGATGAAGTAATATTGTAGGGATTGCAGTGAGGGACGTGATTGCTCTAAGAGTCATGGGAGACATGTTTCACTCTAACCTCGACCGCTAGTATTTTTCACTTGTGCCTTGCAAACACGGGTTTCTGAAAAGAAGTAAGTTCAGTATAAAACATTCTTCCTTTCTCTTTCTGTGGAAGATTGCCTCAAACAATTGCTGCTCATTAATTTATTACAGTATTCCAGAAGCAGGTTGCTCAATGTGTCAGGTTATGAAAGTTTTTTACTTCTGTTTGATGTTTGCTGCCAGTAGGCTGAGGTATCTCTAAATCTGGAGAGATAACAAATGATGAAACTTGAATTTACAGGTAACGGTGAACAGGTAGTGTTTTACTAACAGACAAGAGGAAGGCAGGACTCTTAAGCTTTTGCCAGACTGAGAGATAAATGTCTTTGCCCTCCGGAAATGCTCTTTTAATGTTTGCTTTTAATTTTATGACTTTGAGCTCTAAGTAAAATCTGTTGATTGTACTTGGAATTTTCTTGTGAAAAAAGTCTGGTTTTTTTAAGGAAATAAGGTGTTTTTGATCTGCAGTTCTCTCATCTGCTGTCTATGGAGATGTGGAGCTCGTTGGGCAGTTTTAACAACCAAGATTAGATTTTTATGCCTCTTTTTATGCCTTATGTTATACGTTCCTATAAGCTTCTTAAAAACCAATTTAGATAGAGTAGATATTTGTTAACTATCCCCAGTGAAGGAAGGATGTTACCTGTTCCATGTGGTAGTAGCTTGAGAGCTGTTCAGCTTGCAGCTTGTAGTACTGGTCAAGCAACAGAACATCTCTCTTCTTCTCTGAGTGAGAAGTGAAGCTAAGAGTTCTATTGTGGAAGAAACTAGGGGTTTTGCAAAAAAGAGAGCTCAAGATGTAACAGAGAGAGGCCTGGGAATACTGTGGAAATGTGGAAGATATCCAACAAGCTGAGCTACTGCAATGAGGCTGTGTGGGTATTGAACATTAATCTGTAGAGAGCTAAGTTTAGCTAATACTGCTGCTTTTGAGGAACAATTTACTTGGTCTGAATCTATCTTAGTTTCCCTAAGTAGTAAATTAAGAGTTTGCTACACAGTGCCCACATCAAGATACCGACACTTTTCCATTTTAGTGCATGAGATTTTTGTTTCAAATTAAAATTGATGTAGTTAGTTAATTGCCATCAGACCTTGGCAAAACTGATGTCAATAGTGTACAGGTTATTTTGTTCTCGGAACTCTTCACTTACACCAGATGATCTCATGTTCAGTATTGTTTGGTTTTGTATAAAACTTCGGGAGACTTTTCCACTGACTTTCATAGGAAGACGTTGGTTTAAATACGTTCTATATTAGGTGACTTATGATGAATTTAAGCTCTAAGTGTGGCTAATTTTTTTCTTTATAAATTTGTGTCACTACACATGTTATATTCAATACGAACGCGGCAATCATGATTCTAATTGGTGTGGTGTCCAAGGCTTTTTTATCTATAATATCTTATCCCATATTAAACTTACAAAACAAGAAGAAAACTCATAGAAGCCTTTTTTTGATAATGTTACGCTGTAGTTTAATTTTAATAAAGACATTGTAGGTAGACATTGCAGTGAAAGCCATGCATGTGAAGGGAGAGTTGCAAGTGTGTCTGATAGTAAAGTACTTGGAATTCATTGCTGTAGAAGGTACCTATCTAATTTATGGAGACTATTGAAACAGCAGAATCATTTGATTGACGTGTAGTTTGTTATTGTCAGAAAACCTTGACAGATACACAGTTGCCAAACTTACTCGGCAGACATTTTCCTGTACTGTGGATTATTCCTTTCCTTATGTGCAGAGTTGGCTGGCAGGAACCTCTACGGTTAACATCTGTTGTAAAGTTGTAAATTTTCAGTGGCAAAAACATTGTCAAATTAAGTCTGAAATCTTTCATGCTAATTTCTGCCTCAAACAGAAATAGACATAGTTTGGATTAAACCACTTCGCTGATCTGGAGAATAAACATAGGGAAAGACCTACCAATATGGGGGGAGGAAAAAAAGCCAGAAAAACCAAGAAAAAACTTGCACCAATTAACACCAACTTAACTTGCTGATAAGTTCGGTACTGTTAAGTGAAGTGCGTACTAGAGTGTTGATGGGGTGGTTTATCCATCTCTTCATTGTTACTTAGTCAAGTTTTGCTGAGGTTTAAGGCTTTTGGAAACACTGTTTATAGTAGTCCAACAGAGCTGACAGCTTGGAAGAAATTCTACAAAAATTAAGTCCTGACCATGTTCAAGTCTGGGCTGCACGAATGGAACAAAACTGGTCTGGAACTGCTCCATCATGTTGATGGGAGATCGCTGTGCTGCTGGGCACTGGGATTTAATACAAAGTGACTTTCCAGCTTGTGACTTCTGCATTTTCTTTGCTTCTACCCAGGAAAAAAAAGAGGAAACACATGGCTCCAACAGTAAGTGGGTGACTAGGGCTGTGACTTGGGCTTTGTTTGAGCTGTGGGACAAAGGCGTATTTCCCACTTCGCCTTCTCAGATTCCGCTGCATATATCCATACTGGCCACATACGGAAGAGCACAATTTGAGCTGCAGTTCAGTACAGTTGTAGCTGGACTGAAGTAGAAGGAAAGGGGGGAAGTTACAGGGGGGAAAAAAACCCAAGTGATCCAGGAAGAGTTGAGAGGGCAAGTGAATTTTGGAAGGTCAGAATGAGGAAAGGCAGAGCTACTAAAGCATATTCTCAGTAGTTCTGTATTTTCAAAACCTGTGAAACTTAAGTATGTGCCTCTGAAAGTCTGGCCAACTAAAAAGGAATGATGTTCAATACTACTGGTAATAGATGACTGTCTAACGGGATCAAATCATGATCTGTCAGGCATAAGAATGTGATGTCTTATTTTCTGGGCTTGTTTTTCAAGGGTGTAGCACAGTAGTTAATGCCTGATGTGACAGCAGTTGCAAGTTGAAAAATTCCAGAGTTAAAATCATTTAACTTGAATTTGGCACCTCTCTAAGTTCTTATAGTAGTATATGATGATGTAATTAAAGATAAGGGTGAGGAGGAATTGGTCTCAGTGAATTAAATAGACTCTTAATTTTGAAAACTGCTATTCATAATCACTGTGGAATGCTAAAGCATACTACGTACTTTATCCTATCAAAATTTTAACATGAAAACAGAATTAGTGTCTTTTTGAGTCTTAGAAAATGTCTTTTTCCACATAGCATTGGAGTGCTTCACCATTGTCCTTAATTTTGCCTGCACACATAGTTACGGTGTTAGATGAAATGTAATGCTATCCTTGCGTTGTTTTCTAACCTTTTAGGTGTGTTCAACTTTACAGTTTCTGTAGCCTAGCTTTAAGCTAATCTATACCTTTCAGTTCTGCTATAACAGTTAAGTGCTGATGGTACAATGCTTGATGTAGAAAATTGAAACATCCATTATGTAGCATTAGCTAGCTCAGCGTTAGCTTTCCATCAGCTGTGGAAAATATAGCCCATTTAAGTGTGTAAGGGGGTGGTGTTGGAAAAGTCAAAACCTGAATTAACTGGAATGCTGCTTAACCATCAGGTACCTCCTTTCTCTGCTCTTTAGTAAATAAGCTTTAATACTGTCACTATTAGGCTTTTTTATCATTCCTTTTATTCCTATTAATTATTTTTATTATTCCTAATATCACTCCTTTCTGAATACTGACTTTCAACTGTTATTTTAAAATGACAGTTATATGATCCTGCAAGAAGGATGCATACACGAAATTTTTAATCGAGTAAATGCGTTCACTTGCATGGAATCCAAAGGTGAAGCTGGTGGGATTTTGTGGTGAAAGCCCATAATGAAGTGTGACTTGCGGATTACAGCCAAACTTTTCTAAGTCACTGCGAAAATATAAATGTTTATGCACTGAACAGAAAATAGGATCCTTCAGTTGATGTTCATTTCAAGTTTACAGAGATGAAGAGATTACTTAGGGATCTTAATTGTTATGTAGCTAGTCCAGCCTGTCATTTGGGGAAAAATTATATTGAGTTAGGATGATCCTGAGTACTACTATACATGTCTTCTGATGTGACAGTAGTTTGACCAGAACTGGCAATTGGGTGGTGGTGAAGGCTGCATTATTGTTGGTTAGGTAGTAGTCTTTCAAGTGACAAAATTAAATGTACAGATCAGGTACTAAAGTCTGGATATTGAGAGTCATCTGGTTTCTTCCTGTGACTTTAAGCCTTGGTACAAGGAAAGTTACAGTAACTTAACTGGAATGGACTTTTTAAATAAGCTTTAATAAAGATAAGGTATATTTTAGGTTAGTTTTTGTACAGAGGAAGATTTAATTAAGTATGTTAATAAATACAGTTGTTTTTCTATTAGATTTTGTGTTTTAAAGAAGGATTATGCTTGGCCATACGCAGTTTGTTGATGAACTTTCCCTTGGGAAATAGCTATATGCATCCAAAGTGAAAAGCTCATTCTAGAATCTTGAGCTAATTATGTTAATTGACAATAGTGTGTGGCAGTTGATACTCTAAGATGGTAATGTAATTTTGTTTTTTTTTTATATATGCAACTTGACAAGAAAACTTAACTTTTTAGAAGGCTTGGCTGTGTAAATTTTTATTCCTGAGAAAGCCACTCAGACTCACCTTGGTATTTCCAATTAGGCTGCTTATTTGAGTGAATCTTGTTCATATGTTTGTGGACTGAGACTGTGTGTATGTAGACTTGCATTCAATTATATAAAACTTTATGTTGTATGTGGAGAATCTTACAAAGTTGTAAAAGTAAACAGATATTTGCTAAAAATTCATCACTTTCAGAAATGCTGATAATCTAATTTGCATGCCAAAATTCATAAATTCTGTTCTTGTTTTGCAAAGCAAAACTGTTCAGTTAATCTAGAATGGGTTATAGAAAGCAGAAGCAGTAAAAGAGTAGATGCTTTCTGAACAGTGCAGTTGTCTGAGGTAATCATAGAAAATGAACAGAATAATCTGTGGAAAACTTAGACTTTTAAGTAAAAAAGACAAAAGCAGTAATGTAGAAGGTACTTGAGATACAAACACCATATTGCTTGAAGTGCTGGTAATGCAAATGAAACTTAAGTGCAGCTGTGATATGTTAATTGCCTTAGAGTGCTGAAGAGCACAAATGAAAATAAAAATGTTTTGAGGCCATGTATACTGAGAAACATGTGGCACAGCTGAGCTCCTGCATGATCTAAGGAGATTTCATTTGCCTTTGAAATTACTATGTTTGCTTTAAGTGAATGTCTGTATTCTGAAGTGCAAAGAGTTTGATCTGCATGTGATCAAGAAGTAGTTGCTTTGCTCATTTTCCTTCCTTGCTGCTGAAACTCTAAGAATGATTTCCAACTCATTAATGTGTTGCATACTTCTTCGTTGTGGAATCAATGTAGCAAATGTGGGCTCTGGTCTTCAGAGTTTTTAAAGGCAAGCTGGCTGGGAAAGAATGTGAACAGTAGTTTTTGATGGCCCAAATGTGGATGCTGCTGGAGATCCGATTCAGGTGCATCTTCACTTCTTGTGTGTTCTGTATGTTTCTCATCTTATTCGTGTAGAGACACCGGTCCTCTTAGGTGAAACCGAAAAAGTTCATCCTGGTTTCTTGTAATAGTTCACATCTGCTGCAAAGTTTTACTGTTTTTTGGAGGTGAGAATGGTGTTGTTTCAGAGGATCTGCATATTCCTTTTACAGTTCTTCCAAGGTAGTTGTTTACCTGACTGAAGTCAGGAGAATAAGTACTTAAGAAATGAGAGAACAAAACATTCTTAGATGAATCAACCAACATCTGAAAGTATGATGAATCTTGGGGTGTGCTAGAAGTGGGAGAAAGGAAAGAGCAGATAATGCCAAGCTTTATTTTGTATTTTCTGTTAAAAGATTTAAAAAACTAGAAAATTAGGCTGCATTAGACTTGCAAAAGTTAGAAATTCCCCATGTATATCAAGTAGATTACATTGTTGTGAAGAAAATGAGATACTGATGAATGAGTTTTCACTATGTTGAGGTTACATTTAGAGAACTAAGAAATGTGACGTGATATGGTAATGAGGAATTTCAATACAGGATATGGGTAGCTGGAGAGAGAAACTGTCAGCAGAAATATGTTTGGAAATGTTTTTTGTTTTTCAAAGCTCATGTCATGAGTATGTAGCCTCTGTGGAAGTTCTAAGTATGGAATATTTCAGCAGTCTCATTTTGACTTTAGTTTTGACTGAGATGCTAATGATTTTGCCTTTTTTTCTTCTTCTGAAATCTGGAAAATCATGAGATAATATGCTTAAGTCAAAATCGGATTGGTTATGTTTAACTGAGTTATGCAATGGACCTTCTAACATCTGTTTTTATTTTGGAGTTTGTATTTTTATTGTGAAAGTATTTTTCTTTTCAGGCTCAAATTAGCAAGAAAAGGAAACAACTATCAAAGTGGTGTGATACCAATATTATAAGCATCTATTTGTATGAAAAATAAAGCTATAGACAAATTTATTTGTAATATAATTTGTTGGAATAGCCACTCTACTTTTTTGGGTCACGTGAAGATCATGTGAAGGTTTGAATTTCTCTCATTGGACTAAATTAAAAATAAATAAATATTTAAATATTAAAAAGTGGATTTATTTTTTATTTTACTTAGTTTACTTAACTATGAATTTTGCTAAATCGTATATAAATTTAGAGATATTTTCCAATTCAAACTCTATTCCAAGAGTTTTTCGAGGCTAAAAATTACTGTCATGAACTTTCAAGGGCTTTTTGATTGTGAACCTTTTTGCTGTGTATGTGAAATTTCATGAGTGTACTCTGTTGCATGGAGACATGCATATAAAAAATGAGTGAAAATGGTACAGTCATCTTAGAGGTATGCTAGGAAGGATAGCATAAGCTTTCCATGAGGCATACAAACAATACCAGAAATAGTTGATTAGGTGTTTGAATAGTGTATTGATTACCTCACAACAAAGCTGTCATTCTGAGCTTGATACCAGATTTGTAATATGTATTGCAGTTTTTCTACTGTTAAATACTTCTAAAGGAGTTTTGCTGAATAGAATTCCATCTGTGGTCCAAATGTGTTTTGTATCATTCAAATGAATATTGGAAATTGAATGTGGCTGTTCTCCATCTGAAATAAGGGCTACTTAGTAGGTGAATTATTCCATAAAAACTATGTGTAATGTTAGAGGAAGGCTCTTGGAAGCCTGTGGCAGAGGCACTAGAAACTTTCTGCACTCTTCTAGAAGGTGTGAGGAGAAGCTTTGCTGCTAGATTAATGTCAGTGCCAAAAACCATGAGACCTTGGGAGTAGAAGTATGTGAACAAAGAAGCTTGATGGGTGAGAAGTGAAGGTGTATGAAAATGGTAGGATCCTGGGTGAACTTTTAAATGTTTTGTGCTTAAACAAGAGGTGTGTTTTTCCTGTCTTTCATTTTGTTTCATGGAATCTTGTGTTTTCCTCCCTAGCTCTTGTGGTACCGCACGCTTTTTCTAAAACTAGAGAAAAACGTTAGTATACTGATACTAGCAGTGATATAGGATCGTGTAATTAAACTGTGAAAAGTAATGCATATTATAGCTAAGGGAGCAGTTATGATTGCATGTTTCATTTAACTTTGTCACTTCTGGACAGTGGAATGTTTTATTTAGCAGCTTTAATGTTCTCTTAATAGGTTTATTTAAGAGTAAGTCTGGAACATGGAAAAGGAAAGAAGTGGCTAGGAAGTTTTTATTTTAATGGAGATTTGCTGTGACATACACCTTGGAATATGTAAATTTGCATGAATTATAGTGCTGCTGCAGGCTCAGCCCTTTGACAGATGTATGAATAAAGAAGGTGCTTAAATAAGTTAGTTTTTTTTACCTGACTTTATATAGGGTCCTAGAAAGTATTTATTACTGCAGAGTAGGGTTCTTGTTATGTGACATAGTCTTTGGTAGTGTTAATAGGAACATTTTCAACTGAGATCTGGAGAGATGTGTAGATATATATCTCTGTAATGTAGGGTTGTCTAAAATGTTTTCTAGGTGTCACTCCGTCATATATGCCAATCCCTGTTTTAGAACTTGAATTTTAGCAGCCTTCCACTTTCTGGCAACAATTTGACTATAATCCTAAAGCAAACTTTGAATGGGGTGTTCTTTCTTGAGTGTGGCTGTGCAAGAAATTAGAAATACTTGTGTGATAATAAAACTCAATGGTGCTTTAAAATTGCCAGCCCAACTGGGGCTTTGAGATTTTTCGCACCAGTAGGTGTGAAAGAAATTGTGTTTGAGTAGGTATGTATGATCTCTGGTAGTGGTGCAACGTAAAGAACTGGCAGTTCTTTCCAGGGCACTTGAAAAAGGAAAATTTTAATATGAATATGATTAGAAGATTTGATCAGATTTTTGTGGCCTTGTGTAATTATCCATTTTTTCTTATAGCTGGTGTTGCACTGCTCTATTAGGTTTTGAAAACTGAATCAAGGAGGAAAAGATTAAGAGGATTTAAAGGAAAATGTCTTCAGTGTAGGTTTAGGTAAAGATTGTTTTGGTTCACAGATTTTCTGTAGCAGCATATGGTTGCTTAATATATAATGTGTTCTTTTGGGTGATGTGTGAACTTGGAACAGTAGCAGCACTGTTGAGTATACTGAGTGTATACTGGAACAGAAGACAGAATAGAGCCTGAATATGTTTTTCTAACTCACCCACTTATTCACCGTGTATATAATATTAATATTTTTCTTCAGAGCCTTTAAACAGTTTTCTTTAGAAGTTTAGGTATATACTCTTTTAAATATAAATCGTTCAGAGATCATAATCTATTTGTTAGAGGAAGAAAAGTACTGAAGTTTTCCCACAGTGAATTCATTTGGAAGTGAGATATTTGCTTAATTTCAATTTCTATATGTCTAGTTCCATATGTATTCTTAGAGAGTATTCAGTGTTCTGCATTCTTTAGGATTATACAACTGCACAACTTGAATTTAAATAAAAAATAGTTTGACTATAGTAGTGAATTAAAGGATCATTTTTGTTTACACACCTGTATAGTTCCATTACAACTCATTCAGTTTCTCTCTGTGTAGAATTTCATGCAGCAGAGAGAGTGCAAGGCAAACACTTCAAACAAGCTGGATTTTCTGAGTTGGAATCTCCTTATCTGTTAAGTAAGAAAGCTTTGTGTGCAAATAATCCATGTGTAAAGCATTCTGTGGAGTAAAAATGTCCCTTCAAGGAAATAGCTGTCTGTCTGTCCTCTTCAAATATCACAACGTTGCTCATCTAACATTTATGGACAGTAGGGCTCTTTAAGGAATGATCTCTTTGATTTCCTGCCTTGGCTTTGTTGAGGAAGTCTTTAATTCGGCAAGAACATTACTGAAGTTGTGAGGTCAAGTCCACGAAAGTTTGGAAGTGATAATACATGTAGGTGAATTATAGCATGTTCATTTAATGGAGCAGAGAACTGAGCAAACCGTCCTGAGCTGGGAGTAACTACTGTAGTTCCGGAGTTAGCAGTTTAGCCAGACCAATACGTTGGTGAATATAAGCTAATACATTTTACCTTTGATTTCTTACCTCAAATGTGATAAAGCCAGTACTGGCAGGAATAGTCAATTCTCTATGGACCCAACAAATGCAGTTTTCCTCGTGTGCTTCTTCATTGCAAATTGGGATTTTGTTTCGGGATGGTATTATGATAGTCTTGTGACTAAGTTTATATTAATGTGGTTAATTTGACTGTATGTTCAGTATTTAAGTCATGTGTTGACATGGACCAGTAGTGTGGCTGTCTTTTGCCATCGATTTTAATTTATGTTTCTAAAACTGTGCCTGAGCTTCTTTTTACTCTTCTGCAGGTGTTAGGTGTATGACTGCTCTCAGTCAGCTGAAATGTGTCTCTAGCTATGGTCTTCACTATTCTTGCTTGTCTTTACCATTCCTCTCTTTGCTTTTCAGGCAGTCTCTCTATAGTGCTTGGGAATGTCTATAAAATTCCATCAAATAAATAAAACCTCTATTAGCTGATGTTAGTTTTGCATCTTAGTTACTCTGCTTCCTTACAGGTCTTCCAGTCTCACTTCATCTTTTATACTCAATCCATATGGATTGTAGATCTTATTTCTAATTCAGATCTGGTTACCTTTGCTGCTATGTAATAGCATTTTGACTTTTTTTCATAGCTTCCTTTGCCTTCTCTTCCTCTTCGTACTTCAACATAAATAGTGACTTCACTCTTTTGACGTTGCTTAGTTAACTTGGCTTTGGTGGTGCATTTGCCATTATACTGGTATTTAATCATTTTTTTTTTTGAGCAAGAATGCTTATTTAAATCCTAACAATATTCCCTGATGCCTGGCTGAAGCTTATGGGTCAAGGGTGCTTGTTTATGTAGGCAGAGATGAAAAATGAAAATTAAATAGAAAATCAAGCTGTGAAATGAAGGTGAGGACAGCACATTTTTTCAGGCAGATTGCATGCAAGGAGAACATAGTCCATACAACTAGCACACAGCAGGACAAGGATTATGCAAATAATTTAGAATGCTTACACCGTATGTGATATTTTTTCACTTAAAATGATGCATACTGTTGACTCTGACTTCAGAGTCCTACACATTTTGTTGAGTCTTTGAAATGAATCTGCTGGATCTTCCTTAACAGTCTGGGAAAACTAATAAATTTCCTGTAACTTGTAATTTACTTTCATTCATTACACTTCATTCAAAAACATATCGGATGTTTTTGCATGTAGTAATTACAAATAATACATATCTGTTTGTCTGTCTATCTATCTATGCTTTTAGTGCTTTTCCTCTGGAATGCGAGCATTATGGTAAAGAAAAGATATTATCGTCAACAGTATAACTCTGTTGTAGGTAAGTACAGTGTAAATAAATAAAAAAAACACACCATGAATGCCTTTTGTATTTCTAAGGTAAATACTTTCTAAAACGTTGTACAGGAGTGTCAATATGAAGAAAGTCTAAGTGTTCTCCTTATTTAAAATTAGCTGTAGATTATTTTATTAAGAAATGTTGTAAGAGAATACTTATGTCCTGGAGAGACTGTGACAGGAATGCTTGTGTGTCTTCCTTCTGACATGCAGTGTGTGAAAAATGTACAGGGCTTCTGATGTCTGTTTAGCATGAATCTGATAAAAGGTGCTAATTTCAGTATATATAAAAAAGCATACCCAAAGTGTAACTGGAATATTTGTTGGCTCAACAGCAGAAGAGGGAAGGGCATAAGTTTCCATACAGATTTGTCCATAGATGCATTTTTGGAAACTGAAATTTAAGTTGTTAATAATGTATTCGATTTCATGTATTCTTGCTTTAAATTTCAGTAAAACACTCAATAAAACATTACTTGAACATTATGAGGAATTTTTTTTAGGAAGGAATTAATAATCAGTTTATTTACTGTTTACTCTAAAGTATTTTATTGGGTTTTATTAGTTTTTTCCTGCTTTGTGATTTGCCCTTAAAATGCTGGTACCATTTATAAAGCTAATCTACTTGATAAATAGTGAAGCTTGAGTACGAGCTTATCTTTTTCTCTTGAGTCCATTGTAACTTATCTTTTCTTTTACTGCATTCTGAGTTTTTAAAATGACATACAGCAAACAGCTTGTGGTGGGTCTGTGTTCAGGCCCAAGAGTTTTGGAAGTAGCGGTTTTTTAAATGGACAAGTGTCTCCTTGGAAGCACTTGCTGCTGTAAAAAGGCAGTTACTCACCTACAGTGTCTGGAATTTCACAAACTTGAAAGACATGAGTGTTGCTTTTGTAAATGCACTGGGTGTCTGTGCCCCGGTGCTGCCGGGGGGCTGCAGGGGCCTCTGAGGAGAGTCCAGGGCTGCCCCGTGCCAGACACACTGCAGGGCACAGCTGAGCCCAGCAGTGAGGATGGTGGCACCTCCAGAAAAACATATTTAAGAAAGAAGCTGCAGTGCAGCTGTGAGAGGAGAGAGACTGTGTGAGAGAAATAGCCCTGTAGTCGCCAAGGTCAGTGAAGAAGGAGGGAAAGGAGGTGCTCCAGGTGCTGGAGCAGAGCACCAGCAGCCCATGGAGAAGACCACGATGATGCAGGTGGATGTGTCCTAACGGATGCTGCAGGCTGTGGAGAGGAGCCCAGGCCAGAGCAGGTTTTCTGGCAGAACCTGTGCCCCATTGGGGACCCACACTAGAGCAGTTTGTTCCTGAAGGACAATACTCCGTGGTGAGAACCCGATGCTGGAGCAGGGCAGCAGCGTGAGGAGGAAGGAGCAGCAGAGAAGAACACTTATGGACTGACCACAACCCCTTTTCTCTGTCCCCCTGTGCTGCTCATGAAGGAGGTGGAAGAGTGACAAGTGAAGGAGTGAAGTTGAGCCTGGGAAGAAAAGGAGTTTTTAGCTTTGTCTTTGTTTCTCACCATGTTACTCTGTTTTAATTGTTGATAAATTAGTCTTGCTGAAGTCAAGTCTGTTTTGCCTGTGACCGTAATTGGTGAGTGATCTCCTTGTCTTGATCTTGACCCATAAGTTTTTTGATCTTGTTTTCTTCCCACTGTCCTTTTGAGAAGGGGGAGTGAGGGAGCAGCTGGGTGGGCATCTCACAGAAGATTAAAAGAAAAGGCAAAAAGATTTCTCATAAATTATCTCAGTTTTTGAAACTAATTAAAACTTAAATTGCTGTAGCTGGTTTCAGAGTGAATACTGCAATTAAAAAACACAGGCAATAGCTTCTTGGGCAGGATTCTATTCCAAATTGGTTGTTTCAATTAATAAATTAACTTATAAATTGCTTAAAAGATCGTCCAATTTGATATTTGTTTAAGTGTACAGTGTTGTATATTAAGCCATTTTCAGTGTCTGAGGCTGTGTGTAATCAGGAGAAAGTTCTCTTGAAGACCGTAGTATTAGTATGAACTAACTTCAGAATGTCTGTTGCCATTATTGCCTAATAAACTAGTATCTAAAATATTAGACTGTTAGATTATAGAAGAAGGTATTTTTGTGTGTTAAAATGAAGATTCTAAAGGTATTGCAAGTCGTCATCCCTAGTAACCTAATACTGTTCAGGGGTAAGCTTGGTTATTATTTGGACTTTCCAAATTAAAGATCTTCCTTATGGTTATGGATGGATTAAAAAAATTGTATTGTGCAAATTAATTTCTCACTGGCAAAGCTTCAGTGTCTTGTTAACTACTAGGCTTCATCTGGACAAGCATGCACACAGAGCTGCTAATATGCTTTGCATAAATACTAAATAATCTGTCCTTGAGCTCGCAGCTTGGCTTCTCTTGTACTGTTTTATTGCTACATGAACTGAAGCAGTGTGAGATTGGAAACTTTTCTGGTGATGGACCTTCTTTGGCTCGCAACCGATTCTTGGAGATCACCATTGTCTTAGTGCTGCTACTGAATTTCTGATGCCCTTTGTCCTGATGTTGCCTGCTTGTTATTCCATGCTCCTGATGCATCACAACTTGCTTCTCATCACCCTCAGAACCCAGCCTGTTACAGCTAAGTTTTGTGCTCAGTTAGCAAGGCTGCGTTCTGTGCTCAGGTGATAGTTAAGTACAAAGACAAAATGGGGAAATCTGAAATAAATGACAAAACTTGAAACTGTTTTGTTCTTCTAAAATGAAGTTGTGAATACAATTTTAAACTCACTTGACATGTGATTAGATATTGCATATGTGTCAACCAGTAAGCTATGGAAAACTTCTAAGCTAAGAATCCTATTAACTCTGAAATCGGATTTGGATTTCTTCAGGTTTGCCTGCATATCCAGTCCCTTCTGTAGTCCTAGTACTCCGTTGTGGAGGCCATTGGTATCATTGGTATGAACTATTAGTGCCTTTCACTGTGCTAAGGTATGTCTTTCAGCATGTGGTAGTATGAAAATTTTGGTATGTGGAAAATAGTGCCAGGAATTTTGGCCTGCTACTAAGATTACAGAAGCATTGTGTTAGTAACTGCCTATGCTTTTTTACTCTTTGCTGATGGCAGTAATATGCTTGTGCTTAGCTGCATTGCTTCTGTTTGCCATGAAGCCCGTGCATTAGCAATAAAATTTCTAGGATTGTTTATCTTGTTATTTCTCACTGCAGAACCAGTACAATACGGAACATAAGTCTTTTTTTCTTTGGTACTTAAAATATTTATGCATTCTGCTTCATCAAGTGTATTGACCTTCTTTCTATGTACTAAATGGTGCCCTTGAAGTCTTACCTCAACACATTCCATTTCTAGTTTTCTTATGTCTTGCCCAGTTTTTGTAGCACAGTGGGTGAGGAAAAATTACTTACTGCTTCCCATTGACTCTATTCCTCTGAGATCTGTGGTTTGGGAAGTGACTTTAGGGTGTCTAGTGGTGGTGCTTGAACCTGCAAGATTATGTTGTAGCCAAATGTGCTTATATTTTTCTCTTAAATGCCTCTGTCTATACCACACCACTGCATTCATTACTCACTGCTGAAGTACTCCTCCCTTGAATTAAGGAAGTCTACTTGGACTGGAACCTGCATTTGCGTTTTTGGTTGTTCTCAGAACAAGTCTTTTATTTCCCCCATTCATAGTAAGGTGGTCATATTGCTTTGTTAAACAAATTTCTGTGTGCTTCATTGTTCAGGTGATGGGTTAGTCAGCTGTTGATTAGTGATTTTTAAATATCATCTAGTTATGACTGTCCTATGAATATCCATGATTCAGCAGATGTAATTATTTGAGTGGTTGTTCATATTCCTTGGTATCTTTTCTCTACTAGCTCTTTGATTTTTAAAATGTTGTAATAAGCTATGATGTAAGCAATAATTTTACTTTGTGAGAAATGCGTTTAAGAAGTGAAAGTGTCTTCAGTTCAAAGTGTTTAAAATAAGCTCCTGATGACTATTTTTAGAATAGTCTGTAGCACATTAAGTACATTATTTTTTCAGAGGATGTTTTCTTGTATGGCAATATATTCCCAAGATTGAAGCAAATGTAGCAAAATAATTTTGAACAGATATTTAACCCACCCTAAAATATTGGCTATGTCTTCTGAATTTTCGTTTTTTAAACCACCGTTGTCAAATAGAAGACAATATCCACTATTCTTGTGGGCAAGATAAAAATGAAAGCTTTCTTTATTGCAGTGGTAAGATAACATTATGTTTTTGCTGAAATCCATGTTGTAATTAGTGTCTGGGCAATGATGCAAAATGGTGGACATGGGGAGTAAGGAAGCAAATTTATGACATAATTAAATGGTGCAGGGGAGAATAAGTAAATATATTTTATTTTCAGACTCTAGGAGTTACTGAGGGAACCGAAGTGTCCTTGCCATGAGTTTATAAATTGTCCATCTCAGAAATTACAATTCAGAAGATAATGGAATCATTTTAAATTTGAATATCTTTCTGTAACTTCAGTAACTGTTCAGCTTGAGTATTTCCGTAAACAACAGATACTACTGGGGTGAAAAAAAACAGAAATAAATCCTTTCTTTTGCATAGGTGGCATAAGATGCAATGAGAGTCTGAATGTCAATTTTAAGTGTGTCTGTTTTATAGGGTGGTTTTGTGTTGTTTTTTTTGAAAATATTTGTTGCATTAAGACTTGATATTTTTTAACTCACTTCAGTCACACCAGTATCTCTTACCATTACGTGCTAGATTCAGAGGCTTTAACCTTACAGAGGTGCTTTTCATAGAAGATCTGTAAAGCAAATATAATTAGGTATAGCTTAATTGTATGACCAGTTGAAGGGAGAGGTAATTTTGTACAAGAATCTTACTGTGTTGAATAACTCTGTTTTTCTTTAACAGAATTCCTGTAAATACTAGTAAATATTGCTGGTGTTGTGCATTCTGGAGATATATTTTTTACTACGGATACTACCAAGGCTTTGCAAATGGGATGAACACGCTGCTGTTGACTGCCTACTGACAGTAACCAGCTGGACACTTCACTGGTGATGTTTTCATTCTCACATTTTGACATTGGATTTTGCTTGTACTGATTTTTAAAAGGAGGAAGAAATCAAAGTGGAGTACCGTAAACTTGACATGGATAATAAAAAGAAAGACAAGGATAAGCCAGATGAAAGAATGTCACGGCCTAGTGGGAGGTCAGGCCATAATCCACGTGGAACTGGTTCTTCAAATTCTGGAGTGTTAATGGTTGGACCTAACTTCAGAGTTGGCAAAAAAATCGGATGTGGTAACTTTGGAGAACTACGGTTAGGTAAGATCCTTCTTTCTTTATTTCAGTTTACATTATTTAAGACCATTGTATGCAATCTAGGCATTAAAATGTTTACATCAACACATCATACAGCTCTTCAAACTACTTTCAAGCTTCAGATAAGTTAAACTTGCCTTGCACATCTTCTGTGGCTTGACCCTGGCCAGAGCAAGCTCTGTCACATAATAAGAATCTCTGTAGCAGGAGACTTTGTGAGACTAAAAATGTTTTGTAATTGTGTGCAGTGCTATCCTAAATTCAGTCAGTCATCTCTTCCAAGATACTGGAAATTATTTCATGGTTATTGTATTTTCCTACCTTTATTGGCTTCCTGAAGCAGTTAATTCAGTTGGATTTGGGGCTAAGTGTATGTGAAACACATCCTCCTCCTGTAGGTCGTTTATAGTACTGTGGTCTTGGAGATCTCTTGGAGACAATGTGGCAGGCACTACAGTGTTTTTTATAGCAGCAAACTCTTGGATTCCCTGCTTTTCATAGAATCATAGAA
>VYZM01008671.1:23318-43299 GCA_013398915.1 Dromas ardeola | reverse complement strand
AACCCCCTTTTCCAAAGATCATAGACTTTCCTTTTCTGTGACAGTTCTGACAAGTCACTCATTCTTCCTGAAAAAAATCACAAAAGGAGTTAGTAGACCAATTTCAGTTGAATATTAGTGCTGATTTTCTGTAGAAATTGGATACTTTATTAGTATTTCTACCTTTCTTATTCTTCTCACTGTCCCCAGTCCCAGTCTGCAAAATTGTGATATCACTTTAGTGTTCTGCAGGAATGTTGTGTCCCAAAATCCACTAATACTGTGCGGATATGAATTGTTATGGTGACAAGCATTGTAAAAAACTAATAAATACAGCACTTTAAAAAGATACTGTAGCTGAGATGCTAGCGATAAAAAGCCTACACTAAATATTTGCAATACTAGGCTGTCCTGTCTAGTAAGCTGTCATTTCTAGGGAAACACAGAAAGAAAAAGGATTGAGAATGAGATATGCAGGGAATACAATAGATCTCTCTACCCTTCCCTTTGCTATCCATATAACACGAGAGGTGTGAATAAACTAGCATAACTAGTAAAACAAATACTGAAATGACTTCAATATTAAATGTAGTAAAACAGCTGGGATGTTCCATTAAAACAAAGAACTGTAGAATAAAGAGTGGGGAGGGGATGCTTAAATTCAGTAAAGTTTAAAATATTTTATTTTAATTAAAACAATAAGTACATTTTTTTCCAAATTTTTCTTTCACTGAAAAGTGTTGGTTTCTGGTTTTGATCCCAAATAAGCTTGGATATATCAGAATTCTCAGAGAGATGAAATACAATTTTCAGACTAAAAAAAGCATAAGGAACCAAGTTTGTTTAAAATCCTATTGAGCTCTAAATCAGTCCCATTTTAGAACTGAAAGGAGCAAAATCTACACATCAGCACATTCTGCTGTGCCAAGTGTGTGTGTGTATTGCTCATATTACTCCAATTCATACCCTTTGTCATTGAATAGCCAATACCTGAAAACCTTTAATGTATGTATTCTCATAGTGTGAGAATATTCTTATAACAAATTTACTGACAGAGCATGGAAGTTGTATGAGACTAAATGACTTGCCAATGTTCACCCAGGCAGTCTGAAGTCACCTGCTTAGCAAGAAATTAAATCCAGGTATTCAGATTTCCAAGCTAATGGCCTAACCTAATACTGGGTTTCCTAACTCTGGAATTATCCTTCCTTATTTCATCCTATACAGGGAACCAGCATGCTTTCCTTTTCTCTTTTGCACTGCAAAGAAGATGATCAGTTCTCTGCTTTTCCTTGTAGAGACATGACGGATACATAGCTCATCAATTCTAGATTGTGTATTTTACACTATATGTGAAAAACAAACATGATGGATACAGAGCTCAGGATATATATTTCATACTGCGTGTAAAGGATTTTCCTAATGAAGAATTAAAAACATGACTTGTCCCACCCTAGCACTGTCCCAGTCCATGGCAGCATGTCTCAAGTAATTTTTACAGCAATGGAAATGTGCTGTCATTCAGCGGAGTTACATTTTGTGATCTGCTGAATAACATCAAACCAGTGAGGAACCCTTACACAATTGTAGTCTTCTCTTAATCAAGACACAGCAGGAAGACACTGAAATGAAGAAAAATTTAACCACAGGCTGTCATTGTTGCCCTCTTAGGTAGGCAGACCACCCTAGGAAGAAGTCATAGCACTGGGAGAGGGGAGGTAGTTTGGGAACTTTCTTCTTAGGTACCAGCGATTTCCGCCGTAGACTTGCTGAAAGTGGTGAAAGTGCTGACTCCGTGTCCGTATGGGTTAGCTGTCTAGATAGGGGATTGCCCTAACAGTGGCCTTTTGCTTTGCAAATAATTAAGATAAAGTTGGGATGATTTTACTGTTTATCACCCCTCTCTGTTCAAATCTATGTTCTAAAAATTGCTTACCTTTTAAATAAAATGAATTTGCTCAGGGAGGTTGGAGATATCCTTAGAGGTATTCAAAATCTATCTGCACGTGGTCCTGGGTAACTGGTTCTAAGTGGCCCTGCTGGAGCAGGGGATTGGACTAGGTAACTTCCAGAGGCACCTTCCAACCTCAACCATTCTATGATTCTGTGAATGTCGTGGTTTAACCCCAGCTGGCAGCTAGGACCACGCAGAAGCTCGTGCAGTTCTCCCCCTTGCCCCCAGAAGGGCAGGGAGAAGCAGAAGAAAAGGAGACAAAAGGGAAAGGAAAAAACCTCATGGGTTGAGATAAAGACATGTTAATAGAATAGGAAACAGAATAAATAACAACAGAAAAGGAAATAATAATAATAATGACACAACTGACCCTTACCACCTGGTGAATTGGTACCTTCCTGAGCAGTGATCATGGATTCCCCTACCCTGGCCAACCCCCATTTATATACTGAGCATGACATCTATGGTATGGAATATTCCACTGATTGTTCAGTTGTTCTGTCTATGCTTCTTCTCAGCTTCTATGGGAAGCTGAAAAGAGTATAAACTTGAAAAATATAAACATCGCCTAGCAGCAACTAAAACAATATGCATTATTGACATTCCTTTCACAGCAATCACTAGAAAAAAAATTAACTCTTTCCCAGCTGAAACCAGGACAGTGAATTACCAGAATAATTCTTAATCGTGTCTCACATATATTGCGTCCATTCATAAAGCATTATGCATTGAGTTCAGAATCACATGAAAGTTTGAAGCTCAGTAATAGAAAACATACAATATTTCCAGGGAGGCATTTAGCAGGGAGGGGGTTTCAATTGTTACTTAAATAAAGATGAAGAAATACTAACATCTGTGATGTGTTGACCTTGGCTAGCTGCAAGGTACCCACCAAGCTTCTCTATTAATCTCCTTCCTCAATAGGACAAGGGAAGAAAAATCTGACGAAAAGCTTGTGGGTCAAGATAAGGACAGGGAGATCACTCAGCAATTACCATCATGGGCAAAACAGACTCAACTCAGGGAAATTATTTTAATTTATTACCAATTAAACAGAGCAGGATAATGAGAAATAAGAACAAATCTAAAACCCACCTTCCCCCCACCTCTCCCTTCTTCCCAGGCCCAATTTCCCTCCTGATTTCTCTACCGCCTGCCCCCAAGTGGTGCAGAGGGACAAGGAAAGGGGGTTGCAGTCAGTTTATCACTTTATCTCTGTGGCTCCTTCTTCCTCGCATTCTTCCCCTGCTCCGATGTGGGGTCCCTCTGATGGGAGACAGTCCTCCACAAACTCAAACATGAGTCCTTCTCACTGGCTGCAGTTCTTCATGAACTGTTCCAGTGTGGGTCCCTTCCACAGGGTACAGTCCTTCAGGAATGGACTGTTTCAATGTGGGTCCCCCACGGGGTCACAAGTCCTGCCAGCAAACCTGCTGCAGTGTAGGATCCTCTCTCCACAGGGCCACAAGTCCTGCCAGGAGCCTGCTCCAGCTCAGGCTCTCCACGGGGTCACAGCCTCCTTCAGGCATCCACCTGCTCCGGTGTGAGGTCCTCCACAGGCTGTAGGGTGGATATCTGCTCCACCGTGGACCTCCATGGGCTGCAGGGGGACAGCCTGACTGGCCATGGTCTTCACCAGGGGCTCCAGGGAAATCTCTGCTCCAGTGCCTGAAGCACCTCCTCCCCCTCCGTCACTGACCTTGATGCCGGTTGTTTCTCTCACGTCACATATTCTCAATCTTCTCTCTCCCATCTGCTGTTGCACAGCTTTTTTTACTCTTTCGGAAACATGTTATCATTGAGGCGCTACCAACATTGCTGTTTGGCTCAATTTTGGCCAGCAGTGAATTTGTCTTGGAGCCAGCTGGAACTGGCTCTGTCCGATATGGTGTCAACGCGATACAACATTGAAAACTAAATTCAGTCAACAGGTAATGAAAATTATGCCAAAAAATCCTCCCTCAAAGTATAAAGCCAGACAAGCAGATGCCTGTAAGGATGGGAAAATTAGGCAAAAAAGATAAAGGCAAATCAACAGAAAAAGGTGTCCCATAAGCTGAACTCAAATGAAGTCAGTCATAGGAAAATAAAAAAGGAAGGTACAAGAGAAGGAGACTGAGCATACTAACATGACATATAGAAAGACATGTTTAGACATAGTAAGTAAAATGATCCAGTGAAGTCACAAAATTTTGCAGAATACTGAATACATCTAAAATTTACCAAATCGACCTGCAGGTGATTGACAGACATCGTGTACACTTAAGAGACAGAATATAGATATAGGTATTTTAAACAGAGTACTGGAGAAAAAAAAAAGATTTGTATTAATAATTTCATTTGAACCACACTCTAAGGTCATGTGGAATAACATGTCAGGGATTTATGATGCAATTACTTCCAACATTTCTCTGGGAAAATCACAGAGTATGAACTTTTACAGTCTGAGAAATGTTCGGAAGAGAAGGCAGGCTGAGAGAGTTGGGATTGTTCAGCCTGGAGAAGAAAAGGCTCCGGGGAGACTTTATAGCAGCCTTTCAGTACCTAAAGGGGTCTATAGGAGAGGTGGGGAGGGACTCTTTATCAGGAAGTGAAGTGATAGGACAAGGGGCAATGGTTTTAAACTGAAAGAGGGGAGATTTAGATTAGATATCAGGAAGAAATTCTTTACCGTGAGGATGATGAGGCACTGGAACAGGTTGCCCAGAGAAGCTGTGGATGCCCCGTCCCTGGAAGTGTTCAAGGCCAGGCTGGATGGGGCTTTGAGCAGCCTGCTCTAGTGGGAGGTGTCCCTGCCCAGGGCAGGGGGGTTGGAACTAGGTGATCTTCAAGGTCCCTTCCAACTCTAACCATTCTTGATTCTATGATTTTTCTGGCCAGGTTGGTTGGTTTTTTTTCCTTCTCTCTCTGTTTTTTTTTGTTTTGTTTTGTTTTTCTTTTTTAGCAAAGCAAATTCCAGTGTCAAAAGGTTCCCATTCACTGTGTAATCACTGTAGCAGTTTTTCATGCCATGTTTCTATTCCTCCTCTGCAATGTTACTGTTATCTAGAAGTGAGACCGAAACACAGCTCTTAAAGATATTTTGTGCTTTTAAGACTTGATATTGTTAGAAATGTAAATCCCTGTCCAAGCTAAGTTCTGCAAACTAATGTTAAGTAGGATAGACATCCAAGATACTGAATATAGGAAATCTAAAATAGATTTTACATTCTAGGAATGAGTCCATCTCTTTTATAATATAAAATATTTCAGGATACTTTCAGTATTGCAATCTCTCTGTAACAGCCAAATCCATTCTATTCCACTCTGCAGGTCTAAAGTAGCTGGAGTTTTTCCTTATACTACCTTGTATAAATCTCAGCAGGAAAGAACAGGTGGATTAATTCAACTTAATGGAAATAAAATGACATCTTTCATGACACAAATACGTTTTGAGACTTGTCACAGTTGGTCCTGGAAGGTAATGCAAAGATTAATACAATGGGGTGCCACATGAGATGCATTCTGAAAAGGAAGTTCTCCTTCTGTACAATGCATCTTTAAAAGTATGCATTCAAGGAACTTTTTTAAATCTCTGCTTTATGACTGCAGAGTTTCCTTTAGCTGGAACAGAGGCTCGGGACTTTTCTCTGAACCCTTATCTCTTGTGCTGTGTCCTGGGCTTCATGATGTAACCTGCATGACACGTTGTCTGGAGGATAATTGTGTGACTTGTACTGCCATAATGGATCATAGTATGCAGTCAGATTGTTGAGCCTACTTGAAAAGATAAGCGTGGAGTGTTCTTTGAAGTGTCTTAGCTGGGTTTGTCCCAGTTAACATCACATACCAGATAAAATTTTACAGAGTGATGCAAGTAAACTGAAACTTACAGACTCTTTATAAACTACATTTTAGTGCTTGTGGAGTGTGTTTCAAAAGCCCAAGATAGTCCCTGGGTAATATCACTTTCCCTGAACTTTGCTTTCAGCCTGTCTGTTTTCTGAAGTCATTTCCATCAGGATATTCAGATTACACAGCATTAATCCATAAATGTCATTTAGCATTAAACTCTACCCTGGTAAAACAGTAATTAAGAAAGATGACACTAGTTTGTCATCCTCAGCTTGTCTGCAAGACAAATGATAGTGTTGACTATTAGTTACCGTTATCTGCTCAATAAGTAAAAATTTCAATGATTTGAACAAAAGCCACATATTAAGAAGATTAATGTACTTTTTAAGTCTAGGGGGATAAAAGAGACTCTACTGGGAAAGTACAAAAAGATATAATTATTAAAAACGTTTTTTACTGAGGGTAAAGTATATAGTGCAATATTTCTCTGACAATTTTACTAACCGAGCTATTTTGTCTCTGAAATACTTTATAATTTTCATAGTTTGTAATTTTCTACTAACCTGCAAAATTTTTGTGTTGATACCTGAATCAGATTTATATTTAAATACTCTTTAAGTGATCTCAAAATATCTATGGAAAAATGTGTATTATAATACACTTGTTTCTAGTAGAGGAAAAGCTATGCTTCAAACCACTTTATGTCCTTGTTTGTATTGCAATGACAAATCAAGCAATTTTAGGAATGTTGTACCTATTTGCTGATGGTTTTGGTATTTTGAACCCTCTCTGAGTGAACATTTACAGTCTTACTGCTCTCATCTAGGGCTCCAGTTTCAATGCTGCAGATAAAACAACTGCATGTTTTATATAACCATGTATTAACAAAAGAGGTCCTACCATATTTCAGTCTTGCACAAGAAAAGATAAACATATATAAATATAGTCCAGAAGTCTGTGACTAGCTGTTGGTCAAAACTTCTTTCTTGGAGTCACACTGACTATTTTATTAAAAGAGCTCCCAGGTTTCTGTTTTGAATGACAGCATTGGTCCTTCGGTTCCTGCAATCAGGAAATGCTTGAGCCCTTCTTGGTTTGTTCCCATTAGCAGGGAAAAAGGGTGACATGTGTCACATATTTTGTGGGGGTCATTTCTACTCTGGAATGGATATTAATGTTCTCTCCCTCCAAACTTTGGGGGCAAAACACAGTGTGGTTTCTTTGCCCACAGCCCAGTCACCTTTTCCTTCCATCTCACCCCATGGTCCCAAGCGTTCACTGTCTCTGAAAATCACATGGTTGCTTTTCTCCCCTTCTAACTGCTTCTAGGTTTTCTGATTACTTTTCTGTCTCTGGCAGATCTAACTAACACTTACACACATGAGAGTCTCATACACAAAGAATAAACAATGGCTTGTGGTGGACAGCTACAAACTAAGTGGAGCCATCCAGAAATGAATAACTGTTTTCCATACTGCAACCTGTGGAGGTGGTAATCCAAGGAAGAGATGGTCAGAGGTGCAGCGAACATAAATGGGACAGTCAGCAGAAGATATTCATACTGGAAGGTACGTGATCTCTAAGCTTGTATTAGTAAATGAGTTACTAGTTTATTGGTATTCTGAGGGCTCAGAGTATGGGCATGAAATCTTGCCCATAATGCTGCAGTGTTAGCCCAGTCTTTGAGCATAGTTCTGGCTTAGGCCAAATTGCATTTTAGGCAGATGATACCTTGTGCCTAGTTACGGGATGGTAGGGAACAGGCACCATTCCTAACTGGTAGTTTGGATGCTGGTTAGAGAGCTTACTGGGTGGATGTCACCAGTGTCAAGAAGACCAGTTTTATTTACAGGCACAGATGTAGCTTATGAGTCCCAGTGGAGATCAGGTCCAATGCAGTAAGTTGCCAGCTGTCCTGTCCTTCCAAGCAAAAGACATAAAAGCAGATATATAAGATACAAAATCTGTAGAGACCTGAGACCAGCCACTAGCTGGGGAAAAAAAAAAAAAAAAAAAAAAAAAAAAGGAAAGAACTAGAATAGCCAAGACCTTGGAAAAAAGGCTGGAGATCTATTTCCTGTTCAGGAGTCTCCATCTGACTACCAGCATATGAAGTATGCCTTGTTTTAAGGCATTAAATTTTAGCCTGCTATTTTATGAGATATTGTGTTGTTACGGCTAATCAGTCAGTTCTCAAGCTTTGGTGTTTACCACCATCCTTGCCCGTACAGTCCATCACGGGTTAAGAGACTAAAGAGGTATTAGCCTGCACTGCCTCAGCTGCTCCCAAGCAAAACATTTTTAATTTCTTCTCCACCTTGCCTAAATGAATTGTGGATGCCGTGCTTGTCATTTTTAATGAGGTCTGTGATTGACCTTGTGATTGATAATAGTGATTAGCATTTTCTGACATAACAATACATTAAATCCTGGGCAAATCATGCAAGCCATACAACCTCAATACTATTTAGTCTAGAATTTAACTCATTTTTCCATTTTAGAGACTGTTTTCTCATTTGCTATAAAACAAATTACTCTTTCTTTTCCGATGCATTCACTATCCTTAGGTATAAAACTTTGCAAAATTTGTATATTCTGTAGTATACAATTTACACTATAAGCTAAAATACAACATATCTTCTGGAGAAACAGTTTACACTCATTTGTTTTCCAATTAAGTGCCAAATACTTTTGTATCATACAAAAAAATTCTCTTTTCACTGTAAACATTCACTTCAGCGAATGTTTGTGTCAGTAAATAAGTCACTCATAAATATTTACTTTTTAACTATCAGTCCTTTAAATGTGCCCTTCTCTCCATTTTCATGGCTACCAAGGATAGGCAGCACTCCCTCTAGTTATCAAAAAGTAAGTAGTCTAAATCAGGCTTTGTCCATCCATAATCAGTGGAGGAAAACAGGCAACTCCAGAGGGTGATTCATTCTCTTCTAAAATAAAGGGCATGAATCACCCTCTGGAACTGCCTTCTCTTTATCCTTGATTGCAGAGGGAATCTTGATGACTGCTTTATAAAAAGATATGATTATGCAGTCATTTTAAATGAACATAAATTTAGGTTGTTGTCAAAAGTGTGGTCCCACCTTTCTCCATTGTCTCTGTTCATTTCCATATCTTTTTTTGTGCCATGGGAGTGAGAGCTGGTAAATGATTGGTTATAAAACTGGATATGGATACGACTATGGACATGGATATGGGTATGGGGGAATGGATATGGATTATTTTTTTTATTTTTTTTTTAAACAAAGTTAGGTTTCATCCAGCTATATTCCCTGATTTGGCTCCCATGTTGACTGCAAAAGCATAGCACCAGTATAAGCATTTCTGGGAGCCATTACTGGCACTGTTCACTTTAGAGCTGCAGAAAACCACTGTCTTAGATTAAAGTGACTATCTAACCACAATCTCAGTCAAACAATTTATACACAAATACATTCAGGTGAAATGAATCTTTTAATTGAAACTCCATTCTGTTGCCTAAACATAGGTGCCTAGTGCCATTTGAGACCATTTTTGATAACTTTAGAAGCTTTATTTTAATTTAGAATTTAGACCTTAAGTTATTTGTAAAGGTGGAATTGTAGCTGTAGCTTCCACCAGGGAATTTATCAGGGGAATGTGTCCCAAAATCTGTAGACTTTTGAGATACAGGAAAAGAGCTGATGCCAACCTTCTTTTCTTTAATGTATCCCCCAAGCAGTGTGTACATCAAGGCTCCAAAGAACCCCTTCCATAATAAGCATTGTAGCCCTGGCTCAGGGATCGATCTCTACACTTCTTACATGGCTCAGGGTTGAATATCATATATTTTCCTTCCTGTCTGGTAATGCACTTGTTGGAGTTTGTCTTCTGTCTCTTTCAATGATTAATGACAGCATCTTTTTAGTGTTTCTTTTAAAAAAAATTCTCAAGAGGCAAACTGGAAGGAAGGAATTGCCACAATGGACACCTGGAATCTCAGCCTATATCTACACATATAAATGCAGTGGTGCCTAACTGGGCAAAAAAGGGTGGTCTGGCCGCTTCCATACTTCTAAACTCTCTCAGTTTCCAAAACAGGATGGCTGCATGCAGGGTTGTCCCACTGGGAGTGGTCCCTGGCTCCTACCAACTCTGAGGAGCAGTTTGTAAGTGCTGCTGCGGGGCAAAGCAAGAGGCCCATGCACCAGGTACCTTTCTAATAATTGAATGGTGTAGGCAATCAAGTTCTAGTATCTGAACAGGACACTGTTTGACTTTTAGCTGCATAGCCATAGCCGCAGAAACTAGGTAAAAATCCTTGCCCATCACGGGGAAGCATGAGAACCACTGTTCAACTAACAAGTTGAATTTGCTCTTCTGGCAATGAGAAAACTTCAAGAACACTTAAGAAATTTTTTTTCCTCATAATCTGTTTTTTCAATGCTACCTGTAACATATGGTGCAAATAGTCCTTTTTTTTTCCTTTTTTCTCAGATGAGTGTATTAAAATTATTTTAACCCAAGTTAAAATTATTTGGGTTCTTTCTCCATCTCTCTCTCACACACACAGAGGCACACAATAAATCATGTGGATTTAACTCAAACTTTTCTGAGAGAGAGAAAACTTACACTAAACTGAGAGATAAATATTTTATACTGTTAAAATAGTGTGAAACTTCAAACATGGATTTTTTTCACTGAGTTACAGAAACTTAAAAAACATTTGGATGGTCCTCTCAGTATGTGATCAGCTGTGCCTTCCTGAGGTAGAGGAGCTCACCCCAGCTGTTTCCTTTGAAAGTACAAGCTTCAGGGTGATGGAGGCTCCTAATGCAACAAAAGGTGCTCCATTATTTACTCCCACCAAAACTTCTCCTGAAAAGAGAACATTTCTGTGGTAGCATCATTCTCCTTTTTCAGAATGGACAAGTACAGATGATCTTCGTGCTAAAGCAGAGCTGGAAAGACTTTCTCCTTCGTGCAATTAGCAGCAGAATGGGAAATCACTGCACATGGTTCTGGAAGGAAAACACCCTTCCTTCCTCCCCTCTATTCCACAACACCTCCATGGAGTCAGTGTCTGCATTTGGCTTTTGGATCTTTCAGATCTGAAAGGAAGAGGACCCAATAATAGAAACTTTCAATGGGCAGCTCAAGACATATAATCAAACAGCAAGTAAAGAGGCTTTGGGCCAGGTTATAAGTGGGACTCAGACAGTTCTTTAGGCGCCTCATTCTGACACTCACTCATCACATTCATTCACAAAATCCTGTTCAGCTGCTGAGTCCCTTGACTTTATGCTAGTAAAGTTCCCATGGAATTTATCTTTTGCTACATAATCACCTAGTGGCTAATTGTGCAGCTTACACCTTTGTTGTTACAGGAGTAATTAGATTAACATCTCTCTGCCTGTCTCACCTATAAAACTTATGTAGTCCTTACGTTGTCAGCTGACCTGAACACAGACCCTGTTTATTTCTAAAGCAGAACTGCTTTGTACAAACTCACAGTAATAAAAAATGTATAATGCCTATCTTTCCTCTAGAGACAAAGTTGGGAAACTTTCCACTTAAAGCTGAAAACTTTAAAAGCAAACAAGCAAAAAAGAACTTTGCAAACAAGTAGAAAAGATTTTTTTTTTTTTTTTAATTAAAACCCCAAAATACATAGAGAATGAGTGCAAAAATTGTTTGCTTACTGGAAAAAATAATTAGATTCTGTTCAGAAAAATCTCTTCTATCTTTTCAAAGATATCAGCACAATTATTGGATCAGATAAGAAGAACAATAGAGGAGCAAGCCCCCTCTCATCTATTCTTATCTGCAAAGACAGAGATTCTGATAGCTATTCCATCACATTTAAAAATACTATTGGCAGCAAGAATACAGGCAGCAGTTCTCAGTGTTGCGTTAGAAGTATGGTTTTGCCTGATGAAGCTGTGGAGGCATGCCCTGTTCGATGGGACTTCATTTTTTGAAAAAAGTTGTCTGAAAAGAAACTCCCATCAGAGCATATTTGCCTGCAGTATTCCTTCCAGATTTCTTATTACAAAGCCTTCCTCTTGGCAGACGACAGGCAGAATTCCCTGTGGCCCGTGGAAGTTAGCACATGAGGAGGGCAACCTGCCGCATGTAAGACCTTTCTTCTGTTACCTCAGTGTAGGTACAGTTTAGAAGATTGTGAGAAGGTTTCTAGATTTGCAACCTGAATTTCGCCAATTGTTCTGCAAACTTAATCTAGGTTTAAGCAAATAGTGCTCAGGAAAGAGAGGCTGACTTCCTACAAACCTGAGAGGTGGCAAGGACGGGTGTAAACAAATGAATTTCTTGTAGCTTGAGTGGCAAGTGCTGAACATGTATTCTTATTCTGCAGAGAGTTTAGGAGCATGATGAACCAGGAGCCTAAAAGTGGACTTTGGGAAAAGCATCCCTAAAAATGCTGAGTAAAGATATGGGGCTCTAACATCTATGAGTGACCCTCAGCAACAGGCTGGGACCAACACTGAAGAACACTTCACGGTATCCTCCTGGTCTTCACCGTAGGGAATACTACTAGATAGCTCTCAGGTAAGGTAATTTTATAAAATAAATTTTTTATCAGAAGTTGCTTGCAACTTGCACATTAGGCACCAGAGACAGTCTCATAAGCAAAACTATCAGCCAGTGTTATTGATTCAGGAAACTGTTCTCTACCAACCTGGTACTGCTGTGACAAATTACGATCATCTTGATCAGCCTGAGTTTTGTTTTTAATTAGGTCTGTTTAAGTAATAAGCCTTGGAACAGTGGTTATTATTTACATATATTTATGTTATCAATTATAAACATACATATGGATATCAAGAGTTGATTTATTTTTTCTTTTTTTTTAATTTTGATGATATCAGGTGCTATTTCTAGGAAGGTTTTATCTGAACTTCTACTGGAAAAGAAAGAAGGGAGAGTGTTACAAAAATATCTCTTTCCCAGCTGGGTGAAAAATATCTAGAACAAGACTAAGACTTGCATAATTGAAATATTTGAAGACCAAAAAATCCTAGCAGGGATATAATAATTACTTTTCACTAAAGGAAACCCAAAGGCCTTGAGCAGATTTGGAAGGCTAAGTTTAGCAGCTATATGCATACATCTTACAGCAGGATCAAGACCTTTAGCAGCAAAATTCTGAGAGCTTCAGCAAAGGGGAAATGTTAATGGCAGAAAATTTTTATAAAACCAGCAATACAGGTACAGTCTGTGAGTGCTATAATGCTCTAGGTCCATCATTGCTGCACTTTTTCAATAATTTCTTATGGAAAAAGGAATGGTAGAACTCAGTAAAGTACATATATTAATTGTTCTGCTTTTAATTGTGACCTGAAAGCTAACACATACGTTTATGTAAATCTCAGGTATATTTCATGAATTTCACATTTGCTCTTTGAATTTCACCTCCTCTGCTACACTTCCATTCAGCGGAGCCTCCCTGCCTGTTTCGGGTATGCCACCAGTCTTTCTACCTAACAGCTACATAAAAAAGATACTATAATTTTAAATTAGCTTCCATAAAATAATTATTTGACAACTGCAAAGCTGAAAAAATGAATTCCTTATCTTTGGCTATTTTGGATCTTCAGGTATTGTAAAAATAATCTTTGACTATTGTTCACTACTATTTCCAGTCACACTTATCACTAGAATTTCAGCGTTTAGCAGTCACAACTGGGGGATACAAAGGAAATAAGATGATACAATTAGAGGAAAGCAAACCTCTTACACAAAAGAATGTGTGCTGCCACAAAGGCATCAGAGCTAGCTGCTAATCTCATAGTACATGCAGCATGGGAAATAGAGCTTCCCTAAATATGCTCGTCCCCACCACTTGGCAAAAGAAGACTTTCCATTAGCTGTCAGTAGACTAGATTTTCTGGAGGAAATGGCCAAAAGTCCATTCATGTTGTCAGAACTAAATACAGCCCTTTAACTTTAGTACAGAGCTCAGACTACATTGTCTTTCCAGTTTCCTACTTCATACATAATTCACACTGTGGTTTGTAAACTGACCGACTCCTTTTTACAACCATACTAGTACGTGTATATTTGCTTATTTGTTTAGCTCATTTTCATAAGGAAAAGAGACTTACATACTTATATAAGTAGTTATGCAAGTACTTATGTACTTATAGCCTAATCATTATCCCTTACTGCCCTTAGAAAAAGGTTTTAATCATTTGCACAATTCTGACAGATTTCAAAGAGGAGAAGAGGTTTCCAAGATAATTATTTCCTGCAAGTTTTATGAAAAGCTAGGGAAGAGGAAAGAGAAATCTGCCATAATCCATTCTGTTTGAAGGTGTCCAGCACCTAACATCAACATGCACAGAAATCTAGACTAAGTATAGCATGCATTACGCCTTTCCCAGTAGGGAGCATTTGAACTTAATGAAATACAGAGGAATTTCCTGAACTTTTCTGAAATAGGAGAGTCTGAGTGAATTCTTCATCAGACTAAAAGCCCCATACAATGTCATTTAAAAACAAATGTTGTATCTGAATTTTTTTTTTTTTTGCCACTTAGGAACAATCTTTTCAAATAACATATGGTTTTTACCCCCCAAAAAAAATCATCTTATTTTTTTTTAAATATACATTGTTAAGCTACACCTATATGACCTTTATCATACGTCCTCAATCATTCATAAGTATCAAAATTGTTTACATATTTATTGATCAAAGGAGATCAGAGAAATCCTTAAAGAATCAGAAAAACAGTATTGCTCCCATAAAACAAGGGATAAACTCATCTGTCAACATTAGCTAGCGTTAGAGTTAGCTAAGATCACTGAAATATTATTTTTTATTTTACTTTTCATCTGATAGCTTTAGGTTTTCTTGCATCTATCTGATTTCTGGCAAGTTCTGAAAAGTTGAGACAAGAAAGTTCTGAAATTATTTTTTTTAAAAAATGAGTCTGCAAAAGTCCTTTTGCCTTCATAGGTTCATAGAAAGAAGCACGATGTGAACATTTTCTATGTTGCATAACTTCCAAGCTGCCACCTTTAAACAGTTTTTCATAAGATCATGCTTTGCAGAATTTGAAGGCTTTGAAGGCTTCATAATAAACACCCACAGCTTTATTGGTATTTGATTTTGAAACTTCTGTAATTGTATACAGTTCTCTTTTTGAAATGTTGAAACTTTTATTGCCTAGGATATATATATAGTGAGACTTTTCTCTGCAGGAAGGAATGACAAGATTATCAGAAATAACTAGAGATTTTTATATAAGTATTTCCTGTTATCCTTAGTGTATTACTGTTCTTAGAATTTTAAATATGAAATTAAAATCAAATTCATCCCAGATGGTCACCAAGGGACTCCTTAAATTAGACAGCATATGAATGTCTTTTCTTGTCCCAATCCCTACTCGGAATTTAGAATGGCTTATACAGGTACAGCATTTGCATACAAAGTCATCATATAAGACAAATCTCAAGCTTGAATATTTCATAACTATTAATTTGCATCAGATAAAAAGGGACCAGTATATCTATGATAACAAAGTTCAGGAAGTTTCTTGACATTTTGGAAGCAGAACATCTATGTATAATCTGAAAAAAATGTGACAAATGTCGCTATGAGTACCAAAGTTTGAAGACTGACGTGAACCCGATTTCATCACTGTCTCTTTCTTCATACTTTGCCGACTGTTATTCCATCACACAAATTTCCCAATTAATTTTTTGTATTTTCATGGCTCTCTAACTTTATATATTACATACGTGAACTGCTTCTGAGATTCTGCAATACGGATGAGCATATAGTTGGGTATATAAATACCACTTGGGCTTTAACGTAGGATTTAAGTGAAAGTTACATGGCTTAGGCTAAGAAGTAAATTCAGAAAGCTCGTACATGATGGGCTTTATCACACTGGGGGTGACTGGATTCAAATAATTCCTTCCCTTTGACCTGAGACTTACTTAGAGGCCTAATTATGAGACTCTTCAGAAAAGCATGGGCAGCTTGGTGCCTAGCTTCTTCCTAACTTCCAACATCATTCAGAAAGAAGTCCTAAACTCTTAAATGTAACATAGCTGTCAGAATGACCACACCTAATGCAGGTGGGTACCACTGTGCTCTGCACAAAGGAAATTACCAAAGAGGTTTCCATTCCAATAAAGAGTTAAAGGAGGCAGTGATTTCTGCTAATATCCTATTGGTTAGAACACTTCATACAGGCGGGAAACCTGGCTCTATTACCTAAAATCCAGAGTGGAGTCAAACCCAAGCCTGTCATTTACTAGGGGAACATCTTCATCTTGAAACTGTGCCATAGCGTAGATAAATTTAAAACTGATTGCCTGTGAGATCATAGAATCCTAGAATCCTTTATGTTACAAATGACCTTTAAGATCATCAAGTCCAACTGTAAACCTAACACTGACAAAACCTTCACTAAACCATGCCCTAAGGGCCACATCTACAAATCTTTTAAATACCCCCAGGGATGGTGACTCAACCACTTCCCTAGGCAGCCTGTTCCAGTGCTTGACAACCCTTTCAGTGAATAAATTTTTCCTAATATCCAGTATGATCCTCCCCTGATGCAACTTGAGGACATTTCCACTTATCCTATCGCTTGTTACCTGGGAAAAGAGACCGACACCCATGTCACTACAACATCCTTTCAGGTAGTTTCAGGCCTCCAGGGTAAATAATCCTAGTTCACTCAGCCACTCCTCATAAGACTTGTGCTTAAGACCCCTCACCAGCTTTGTTGCCCTTCTTTGGACACGTTCCAGCACCACAATGTCTTTCTTGTAATGAGGGGCCCAAAACTGAACACATTATTCGAGGTGCAACCCCACCAGTGCTGAATACAGGGGGACAATCACTCCCCTAGTCCTGCTGGCCACACTATTTCTGATACAGGTCAGGATGCTATTGGCCTTCTTGGCCACCTGGGCACACTGCTGGCTCATATTCAGCCGGCTGTTGACCAACTCCCCCAGGTCCTTTTCTGCCGGGCAGCTCTCCAGACAATCTTTCCCAAGCCTGTAGCACTGCAGGGGGTTGTTGTGACCCAAGTGCAGCACTTGGTACTTGGCCTTGTTGAACCTCATACAATTGGCCTCAGCCCATCGATCCAACCTGTCCAGATCCCTCTGTAGAGCCTTCTTTCCCTCAAGCAGATAAGCACTCCCACCCAACTTGATGTTGCCTGCAAACTTCCTGAGGGTGCACTTGATCGCCTCATCCAGGTTGTTGATAAAGATATTAAACAGAACTGGCCCCAGCACTGAGCCTTGGGGAACACCACTTGTGACTCGCAGCCAACTGTAACTCCATTCGCCACTACCCTCTGGGCACAGCCATCCAGCCGGTTTTTTACCCAGAGAAGAGTACACACGTCCAAGCCATGAGCAGCCAGTTTCTTCAGCAGAATTCTGTGGGAAATGGTGCCAAAAACTTTACTAAAGTCCAGATAAACATCATCCACAGCCTGTCCCTCATCCACTAAGCAGGTCACCTTGTCAAAGACGGACATCAGGTTTGTCAAGCAGGATCTGCCTTTCATAAACCCATGCTGACTGGGACTGATCACCTGGTTGTCCTGCACATGTTGCATGATGGTACACAAGACAGTCTGCTCCATAACCTTTCCCCAGCACCATGGTCAGACTGACAGGCCTGTAATTCCCTGGATCCTCCTTCCAGCCCCTCTTGTGGATGGGCATCATGTTTGCTCACCTCCAGTGAACTGGGATCTCCCAGGTTAGCCAAGACTGCTGATAAATGATGGAAAGTGGCTTGGTGAGCACTTCCGCCAGCTCCTGCACTACCTTTGTGAGGATCTCATCTGGCTCCATGGACTTGTGTATGTCTAAGTGATGTAGCAGTTTGCTAACCATTTCCCCTTGGATTATGGGGGCTTCATTCTGCTCCTTGTCCCTGTCTTCCAGCTCAGGGGGCTGGGTATCCAGAGACAATTGGCTTTACTATTAAAGACTCAGGCAGAGAAGGTATTAAATACCTCAGCCTTTTCCTTAGCCTTTGTCACTATGTTTCCCCTTTCATCCAATAAAGGATGGAGATTCTCTTAGCCCTCCTTTTGTTGCTAATGTATTTATAGAAACATTTTTTATTGTCTTTTACAGCAGTGGCCAGATTAAGTTCTAGTTGGGCTTTGGCCCTTCTAATTTTCTCCCTGTGTAACTCCATAACCTCCTTGTCGTCCTCCTGACTTGCCTGCCCTTTTTTTCAAAGGTTATAAACTCTTTTTTTCCCCCCTGAGTTCCAGCCAAAGCTCTCTGTTCAGCAGGCTAGCCTTCTTCCCCACCGGCTCATCTTTGGCACATGGGGATAGCCTGCTCCTGTGCCTTTAGGATTTCCTTCTTGAAGAACATCCAGCTTTCCTGGATTTCTCTGCCCTTCAGGACTACCTCCCACGGGACTCTGTAAACCGGGCCTCTAAACAGGGCAAAGTCTGCCCTCCAGAAGTCCAAGGTAGTAGTTCTGTTATCCTCCCTTCTTACTTCTCCAAGAATTGAAAACTCTATCAATTCATGATTGCTTTGCCCAAGACTGCTTCCAGCCATCACATCACCTACAGCTCCTTCCCTGTTCACAAATAACAGGTCCAGCAGGTTGCTTTCCCTAGTCGGCACTCTCACAAGCTGTGTCAGGAGGTTATCTTTGACACACTCCAGGAACCTCCTAGACTGTTTCGTTTCTGCTATAATGTGTTTCCGGCAGGCATCTAGGAAGTTAAAGGCCCCCATGAGAACAAGAGCTAGCGATCATGAGACTTCTCTCAGCTGCTTATAGAATATTTCAGATGGTACTAGGAGAAGCACTCTGTAATTTAACGACGAGGATGTTCATAGGCAGAAAGAAGAAAAGGAGAGGGAGCAGCCCAGGAATCTGTTTCTTACATTCACAAATATTTACTTTTAACAATCATTTTTTGTCATTTAATACATACCCAGACCTGCAAGGAGAAGAGCACTAATCCCACCTTCAGGTCAGAGTCCAAGGCACTGGCCTATTAAGCCATAGTCTGATTTATAGTCCCTTGGTTCAATGCAGATTAAGATTTAATCCACTCTATGGCAAAGCTTTAGTAAAAGTATTCACTATTTTCTTTGTTCAGATTTTCTAGGAGAAAGAGAATTATGAATTTAAATCCCTCAGATAACGAATGGCGTGGAATTCATGTGTCTCACTTTGAAAAATGACTTAGTGATTAGTTATGCTATAATAGAGAAAGATACAGGGGGAAAAAATGTTCTGTTTGGCAGGTTTTTTTTAAGTTTATAAATCCAGAATGAACAGTTGAAATCCAGATTCCCCTACTCTGTAAAACAGATTGCAGAATTTTCTGATTTCATAGAATTATAGAATGGTTAGAGTTGGAAGGGATCTTAAAGACCATTTAGTTCCAAACCCCCTGCCATTGGCAGGGACACCTCCCACTAGACCAGGTTGCTCAAAGTCCCATCCAGTCTGGCCTTGAACACTTCCAGGGATAGGGCCTCAACATCTTCTCTGGGCAACCTGTTCCAGTGCTTCACCACCCTCATGGTGAAAAATTTCTTCCCGATACCTAGCCTAAATCTACCATCTTCCAGTTTGAAGCCATTACCTCTCATCCTATCACTACATTCTCTCCATCTTTCCTCTAGGCCCCCTTCAGGTACTGGAAGGCCACTATAAGGTCTCCCCAGAGCCTTCTCTTCTCCAGGCTAAACAACCCCAACTCTCTCAGCCGTCAATATACATATCAAAGAGATTTGGGTTTACCCAAATCACTGATTTAATGAGCTGGTTTACAGCATTCTTTATGCCTAGATGCAACCAGACCGCTTTGGGTAAACAGTTACATGAATGAAGGCAAAGTAAATGGAAGAATCAAATACCTCCTTTCACGCATATTTAGCTCATTCACATTTGCATAGCAGCTGAGAGCTTTTACTCTTTTACTTTACTCCAGTAAAACCACAAGAATGAAGCAAGATAAAGTAAAGAGAAATTCCGAGCGTTAAATAAATGAAGAAAAGAGTAACTGCGTCTTTACACTGCAGTAGACTTCTATGTAATTATAGAAGTTTCCTGCTTTCATGCTTCTCTACAGTACCTGGCTATTGGGATACTCTTTCTCATGAGTGCTAGATTGTGTATTTTTAACTCTGTGCTCAGCTGATATGGGATGTCAAGGAGGATCATACATAATTCCTTCAGAACAAAGTCCTC
>VYZM01008671.1:0-21537 GCA_013398915.1 Dromas ardeola | reverse complement strand
CCCCCTTCAGGTACTGGAAGGCCACTATAACATCTCCCCAGAGCCTTCTCTTCTCCAGGCTCAACAACCCCAACTCTCTCAGCCTGTCTTCATAGCAGAGGTGCTCCAGCGCTCTGAATATCTTTGTGGCCCTCCTCTGGACCCACTCCAACAGGTTCATGTCCTTCTTGTGTTGAGAACTCCAAAGCTGGACGCAGTACTCCATGTGGGGTCCCATGAGTGCAGAATAGAGGGGCAGAATCACCTCCCTCGACCTGCTGGCCACACTTCTTTTGATGCAAAGATACAGTTGGCCCTCTGGGCTGCAAGCGCGCATTGTCATCTCATGTTGAGCTTCTCATCAACCAGCATCCCCAAGTTGTTCTCTTCAAGGCTGGTACAATATACCCTGACACATCAGAACACGATGTAGAAAGTCTGACTGTGGAAGACCATATCACCAATCTAGGCAACACTGTTCCAGGTTAATTACCTTCACTATTAAAAAAGTGTGTTTGATAGGTCTGTATTTGTTTAGCTTCAGTTTTCAGCCATATATAATTTTACTGATAAATCAAGAAGCCTTTCAACATAATTTCTTTCCCCACATGTGTGCTTACCAAAGGTCATTGTTAGACATTATCTTTTTGGTAGGTTAAATAAACTGATCTCCATGAAACTTCTACTGCGTGACATGTTTTCAAATCTTCTCATGCTACTTTACTAAACTCTGACCATTTTTCTACATTCGTCTTGAATTGTGGATGTTAGAAATGATCAAGGTATGCCCATATTGGCCAAACCAATACAAATGTTAACGTAATATAACCCCCTTATTCTTATTCAGTATGTATCCCTTTCTCTTCTTCTGTAGGCCAAACATCATGCTGTGAGTTAATATTTGCTGATTATTCACTATTACCACTGAATCTTCCAGGACTTAAAGATACAACTTTTGCTGTGTGTTTTGACTTTAAATGTCTGAATTAGTAATTGTCCATCTCACTAAATGCACAATTTCAATGGGCGTTATGTTTCTAACTTACCTTATTGCTTATTAAAGTCTCACTTGGTGTTTATTGGCCCCTTTTTTACCAAAACAACTTTGAAACTCTGGCATACATTTCCACAATAGAGTTAATACGTTTTAATTTCCTTAGATGAGATTTGAGGTGTTGTTGCAAGAAAAACAAAAAGGAGAAAATTATACTAAACATTTTTAAACCTGCTTTCTACATCCTCAATAAATTGAGGCTAGCAAGACTAATTCACAGGAGCGTTGCATTCAAATGTAATAGAAAATTCCCAGAACTCTGAAGTAGAAGCTGCACACTCTTTTGTTTACTGCTCCTTGCAGATATTCATGCTCTTTGCTGTCAACAGGTTATTATGACCTTACTGAGCTGTGAATGTCTGACAGGACAACCTCATTCAGTACTAGAAGAAGCAATTCAAAACACAGTGTCCATTAAAATCAATCATTCATAAAAAATTAATGGCATTAAAGATCTACGTTCAAATCCAGAAAGTTTTTAATCATTAAGCAAGAGAAAAAACATTTATCCATGTGCTACTGACAAAGTAAACTTTTAAGTGCCTTTGATGACATTTTAAAATATTGATAATATTATAGATCAAGGTGGTATATTTGAGGAGCCTTACTGGAATAGACCCGTTTAATATCCTCAGGTTCTTTTGTTGTGAATAAGCTAATGGTATGAAAGAAAAAAAAATGTTTGCATTCTTTTAATATGGGTAGATATTGAGCATAGAAAGAACAAATTATACTGTCTCTGAGATAACCATCTAAACGGAAAAACATCTATATTCTGCACTTTTTCAACTTTCCAAGTGGCTCTCAAGTGGCATCCCAAAATACTGTATAGTGTTGTGGTCTTTGAGAGTATAAGAATTCTTTCCATTCAGAAGTGCCAAAAGGCAGAAAGTAATGGAAGTAGCATCTCACCTTCTACCACTGAACTCAGAGCTAACAAAAAGCTGCTGAGCTCTACAAACACTGCTGTTTCTTGCTGAGTATAAGCTGGTAAGCACAGCCACGGACTTGATATGAGGAGTGAATTGGTGAAACTTTTATTCAGAAGTTCTTTAATGTTGAGGCAGGGAGAGAAGAAAAGGAAGGAGTGGAGAGAGTGACTCATTTAGTGATGCTTTCTGTAGCCAGTTGATTAGAAATGTCCCTGAGGAACTGGGAAACAGGGGGTCAAGTAGAGCATAGCTGAGCTTGGTCTTTTCGGCATGTGTTATTACTATTAGCAATTGTCTGTTTTTAAGTGGATTTCTGATTTTTGAGCAAGATTCCCAGTCTTCATAATGTACCAGTCTGGAAAGGCAGCATTTTCTTGAAATTCATGAAGTTTAATGGATGAAAAAAACACTTCCACTCTGTAACTCGTATTTCTGATGTAGAAAGAAATCACTGTATTCTTCAGAAATATATCCTCTGTCTCGGAGAATTCAATCCTTCTGTATCTGTTCAGTCATATTAGCACCCACTACCCAGTGAAAGAAAAGACTGGTCTACATTCATTTTAGGGGGAAAAGAAGTACTATTGCTTTTATTGCAATATTTAATAGGAATAATTTTTCTTAGAACCAATCGGAACTCTCAGGTGGGCTAAAGCCGAATTAAAGTGATAAGCATGCTATTTATGAATTTTAAATATGGAAATATTTTTGAATACGTAGTTCATGTCTAAATCCTGTGAAAAACTTTACTGCTTATTATTTTTGTGCAATAACGTTGAATGGTCTTTGCTATTGCAATTTAAAAGACAGATTGTCAAAAGCAATCAGGAACTCAGCAACTCCTAGTTTGATACCAATATGAGAAAACAGATTGTCCGAAAAGTTCATTTCTATTTAAACATATAAATGAACCAAAGAGATATTCTAAAGTATTCAACTCTCAACATGTCCCACTGAGAAGAATGGATCTGTCGAACGCATGGTCTTGAGAACAGAACTGCTGCATTTAGGTGCCTAAATGGGAGCTGAATTCTTTTGACAGTTCTACAGGAATAAGAAAGCCTCACACACCAAAATATTGTCCTGTTATAAAGGAGACACATTAATGGTAAGATTCTCATATCACTATGTTAACTTACTTCACTCATAATTACTTGTATCCTACTTAAATAAAACTAGGTTATCAAATATGTAATTAAGAAAAAAATACAGTTTTAGATTTCCCCAAAATGTTTTTTTTCTATCTAAGGTGAATTTACTCCACAGTGACCCAATCTGCTGTGCCCCGTGGTTGGATTTCTAAGGATATCTGCAATAGATTGAGTTATAAGCTCAGGGATACAAAAGCATTTCTTTCTTCTTAAGAGTGCACCTTTTGAGATTACTGAATATGTATATGCAATTCCCTACTGAACCTCTGTGGATTTACTGGAAACTGTTTACCTCCTTGAATATACCTTTGTAGCTTCATAGATTTTTAGAGCAAAATGATCCTAGTCTAATGGCTTGTGTATCACCCGTAGAAACATTTCTTCAAGTCATGACTGCCGTGGACACATTTATTTGGAGTTTGTTCCAGGCAAGATCTCAGTGGCCCAGAGTTGTGTTACACCTTTGTGCCTTTAAAACTCTAAGTGGCATTTCCTATACAGGAACAGGGGTATTACATGTATGCAATTGACAGCAAAACAACGTGACAGCGTACAAGATTTCTTCCTCTTGAGTGGAGGGAACAGGAGAGCCTCAAAGAGTTTTAAGGGTGTGAACAGAAACACTAGGGTTCTGCTGTTTTCCCCATCTTCCATCTTGGAAGTACTGAAGAACCTTTATTGTCTCAGAGAGCCCTTTTCATCTTCAATTACTCGCTAAAATCTGCCTTGAGGAATGGGATGTAGAATTTATCTTGAGCAACTGCATTTGGATTGCCCCAGCTGGTGGGATAATTTGCACCAAGTGATATAAATGACTTCTACGTGTGTGTTTGCTTTGATTTTTTGCATTACACCCATCTTCTCATATCAGGAAGGCATTGCTAACTAGTGCTAATTGGATTTGGCTCTGGACTGAATGGGGAGACAGACAAGTTGTGTCAGTAATTCTAGTTTATTCTGAGCACTTCTTAACTGAGCTCAAAGAAAAAATTTGAAGTTCCCAATGCAGTGTTCCATTTACCCAGATCACCTCTTAGCTTTTTCAAGCATAAATCTCTCTGGGTGAAAATGCATATTTTAAAATCACAGAGAACTACTCAAACCTTTTTAGGAAATTAGACATGAACCATTATGACAAATAAAATCATTATGAAAGTAAGGTTGAGGATATGCATTTTTAAATGAACAGTAAAAAATTTAAAAAGAGACATAAGGTTGATTGGGAAAGTGTCCATTTTTACATGAATTTGAAATAATTCCATGCAGCCTGATGTTTTTTAGAAAATTTTCCCTGTCTTTGTCAGGTAAAGGAGGAAAATAGTGGAGAAAATTTTCAAGATTAGACTGCACATTTCACAGCTACATAAGTATAAATGGAATCTTTCTTTGATGTTTTCTTGTACTTTGACTTTTTTGGTGCTGCTAACGTCAGATGTCTATACCATCAACAGTCACGTAAAACACAGACAACTGAATTACAAATAATGAGATCTTAATGTAAAGTTTTTTGGTGTTCCTTTCTTTGAGTTATTTTTTTTACTTTTCTTATTTTATTGTTGTCACATCATTAAGATTTTACTCAGAACCTGGTAGACTAGAAATATGCAAAAAAGTTAACAAGAGTTACTTGTCTCTGGGAGCCGTCGCGTAAGATAATACAAGAAGCAAGATGAATCAAAACATTTAGGATCACTCTTAATTGTTTTCAGAAATGCCACTAATCCATTTTGCCTATGGAGCTGCCTGCCAGTTTCTCACATTCATACAGTTTGACTAAGTTCCTTCTCACAAACCCAAATGCAGTCCATGGTGTTTGGATCCCTTGCCTCTCTCTCGTATACTTGTCTACCAAAAGAGATGCCTGATTTATTGCAATAAATATCTCGATATGCACATGGGGGTCCCTTTTTAAAATACAGACGGGCGTTTATTCTTACTGTTTGTTCTTTGAAATTCATATTTTTTACAGCCTCATGACAAGTTTGTAGTAGGCTCTGCAGCAACAGGGGCCTAAAGCACCAAAAGCAGAGGCTTTTTAGAAGAGAGTAGTGAGGGAAAAGATGGGTGAGCTAGCCTAGGTAAAGTCATACCGCTGGATTTTTAAGCCATGTGGAAATTAATTGATAAGAGGGAACAATGAAAAGGTAATGGAGAGAAATAAGGAATGTCAGGAATGCTGCAGGCAGTGGAGCACAGACTGTCCTGAGCTAACACTAGCCAAAATGGTAAATCCACACAGAGAAGCAGCACAGGCATGAGCCAGCTCACGCAGAACCAGTTTGGGTTATCAGCCCATGGAGCAAAATCAAACTACAGCCTAGTTTATCCACCCACCGACAACTGAGAGCTGGCTATAGGTTTTTTGGTAAATATAATCACGAAGAGAAAAGGGAAAATCCTCAGGAAATGTATTCCGCAGGTTTCTTTCACAGCTGAGTAAAGCAGACGCCGCCTTCTCTAAGCTCTCCCCATTACAAGTGGAAATCAAAAAATGGAAACATGGATAGAGCTCAGAAATGTTACACCTCAGCAAATCACTTTTTCTTCCAGGTGTGAAAAATCTGACCAAGTTTTTCTAAGAGGCAGTTATAAGTACTTATTGCATGACCATTGATAGTGCTTTTTATCTACCAAAAGATCATTTTCCCAGGCTCATTGGAGTGACTGGGATTTTTCAGGTTGTCCTCAGTGAGCTTTGGATCAAGCCTGTACACAAAGACCAGAAACGTAACGTTCACAGGTATACAGATAGCAAATGTGAAAAATACTTTTCAGTGATCATCTTAGCAATCGTTTTAAAACCCCTGAAGGTCTTTCCTTTTCACCTTGTCATTGGCCTCTGGCTTCTCTATCTCTCAGCTTTCCCGTGGTTTTCCAGAGCTTTATCTCCAATCTTTTGAGGATTTTCTGGTGTGAAACACCTTTCTCATGGAACTAGAAATTCAGCTTTATATATGTTTAACAACATGAAACCATTCAGTCAGCACCTGTGTACTTGTTTGCACAATCAAAGACTTCATTTTTTAGTACTTCTCTTTTCTACTGCCTTGTGGATAGACAACTTAGTTTTATAGGCAAAAAAATCAATTCACTCATGTGTGATTCACATCTAAATATACATCAGCTTAAAAGTAATGTCTTGCCCTCTTCCAGAAAAGAGAGCACTTTTCACAGGTTAAACCTTTCTCAAAATCCGGGGTAGTTCATTTATTCTTAATAGCAGCTAAATAAATTCACAGAACTTTTATCATTCACTTTGGGTGACATTAATCCCTGTTTCAGGAACAGAATACACTGAAATTGCACTAGTGCCAATGACACATGGACAAATGTGCAGTCTTTCACTTTCTTATCCATATATTCCTGTTCCTTGGAGCATATGGTCTTAAAACTACTTTATCTGCTCACATCCCTCTGCTACTCTATTGTCATGTGCCAGATCTCCTATCACACGTTCCTAGCTAACAGTATATTGAATTTTATTCCCTTTTGCAAACAAGAAAGAGCTGTGTTTAAGGTAGTTAAATGTGGTCTCATTAGTGTTCCTCGCTTGCCAGTCAGTGCTGCATAGTTTTGCCCTGGTGTTGCCCCAGTGCCTCTGAAACAGTCCTGCTGAACTAGGAAAAGACAAACCCCAAAACTACCAGTCTTGAATGATCTTTTCAAAGGAGTAAACACTTCATCCCGTCTCGACTGTTTTTCTGGCAACAGCAACCATTCCCTTTGCTTGTAAGTGGCCACACTGCTGCTCTCTACCAATGTGAAGATTTTTTTCTGCTGATTTGGGTAGCCTTAATCTGACCGCTCTTCTCTTTTCCCTCTGGTGCCAATTACTTCAAGCATTTTTGGAATGGACTCTGCTGCAAAACATATGCCAACTAGGAAAACAATGATGCTTCCAACTACTTTCCCCACATGCTTCTAATACAAGCAGGTATTTGTTCTACTCTAGTTCCTGGGTTGATCTGTGCTTGGCACTGTCAGCATTGCCATTAGCACCTGCTTGACCACATGAGACATTCAGCTAGGTAATATCTGAGAGAACCTGAGCTAAATTACATTGCAAACACCAGTTCCTTCTTTACTATTACTAGATTAAACACTGAACCATTTGCAAACCTATGGCCTAATTTTACGTCACGGAACTCAGTGAAAGCTTTCTCATTGCAAGAATAGATCAGGCAAAATAACCATCCCTTATAAACTTTATTTATATATGTACGTACTACGTAAAGCATGTTTTTGTTATGTTTGTTCCCAAGTTCTTGCACAACCATGGTTTTTATTGAGGGATTTTTCTTTTATTATATGTTCCTCTTTCTATTTCCTTTGTGGAGCTATTACATCCACTCTCTGCTTGTTGCCTATTGAATTTTTGTTTGAGATTTATAGAAGTCCTCAGACTGAGATTTTTTTCCTTTAAATATTGTATTCCAAGTCACTTCAGTATCTCAGCCATGGAAATGAACACAGAAAGCTGAAATACTTGCCAGTATGTGACTGAATCTTTTCAGGAATAAGGTATTTGCTTAGTGTAATCTTTATTAAAGCAAGAGAAATGGAAACTCACGCGTTAGGCAGGTCAAGCCAAACTACAGCTAAATTGCTTCTGTCTGCTACTGTTTTGTGAATTAATTTCTGTCTCACATTCATGTGTTCCAAGAAATCCTTAGATTCCAGGCACTCATACTTTTTGTGCAGGGCTATCTAAGTATTTATCTGCAGACATAAATGCTGAGAACTTTTGGACAGACTTGAAAAGTGTGCTTGGCCTCCCTGTTTGCTGGAGAAATTGATCTGCGCTGCTTGATGTCGGTCAGCTCTTCCCCTCCTGGTCTAGTGCATCCTTCCAATTTATGTTACATTTTGAAAGTATTTCCTGACCTGATGATCATTTTCAGAAATAGCTTCAAAGCTTGGAACGTTTAAGGGGCAATGTCTATCCTAGGTAGCTTTGGCGCTGACGCTGCATTTGCCTTTATTATACCCTTGTACATTGCTTTCTTTTATCTTCTGTTGCACAAAATCTAGCACCTATGTTCAGAATGGGAAGAGCCTCGGAAGGTCTAGCTTTCAAATCCAAACATGACTGAGAGAATGAAGGGTGGTGTTAGACAAGATGTTAAGGTGAATCATATCTTCTTTAATTCACACTTTTCCTTCATCTAGACATTTATCTCTTGAGATCTGTACTTGTGTCCATCCTGGATATCATAGCAAGGGAGAGGTTCTGCTGCTGCTGCCAGGCTTTTCATCAGTATGATTGTTCCAGCTCCCCTGCATGTGTGGCCACAGGGGAGCTTTCAGCTCAGGCACAATAGACTTATTTCATGATAAGAAGAAAAACTCTTTAGCTCTAACCTTTCTTATAGAATGATTCTTCTTCCATTATATTATCTGATTAAAACGTGTGGAAGAAGGTTTACACATTAGAGTTTGAGGTAGCAGAGGATGCAGTACATCTGGGTTCAGGACCTTACTGCTATCGTTAGGGAGTGGGGTGTCAGGGCGATATCTAAGGACAATACCCTAACTATCCAACCAAAAGCTCTTACATGCTCTAAGGCAGAGACTTTCCATCCCTTCTTCTGAAGTCTGAGTCACTGGTGACCAGAAAGGCAAGAATTATGAATCCAGATGAAGAGCAGATGAGTCCCCACAACATCAAAATCTGAGTCACTGGTGACCAGGAAGGAAGTTTATATCATCTCCAGACTGCAGGTGGCCTTGAATCCTTGGTGAATGCTGTAGCTGCAAGATTGTTATGCAGAAGATGGATATAATAATGTGATGTTTATCTTTTATGTGGGATTTATGTATATTTGACTTAGATTATATGACAATGCGTTCAAAGCAGCATTGTGAAGGAACAGTGGCTGGGACACATACATGTGCTTTCCCAGAAAAGGCACTTCTGAAAATGTGAGCATAACTATAAATTCTGGTTAGAGAATTTCTGGATTGTGAAAGAAAGTGCTTTGTGAATTTACTGTGTCCAGGTTAGGCAGTCCTGGAAAATAGGTAGATTGGATGATACTCTAGGGTGTATGAGACTTTGCATATCAGAATCCCCCTTTTGCTTCCAATTTCACAAACATAAATATAATTCTGTTTTCTTACTATCAATTTTTATCTCTAAATTTAAATTATATGTAAAAAGAGTAATATTAGGAAGCTCTGGCAAATATAGGAGGCCTTTGATGCTGTCCTCTGAACATTTAAAATCTGTTGCAGGGTTTCTCACACAGACTAGAATTGCACACAGTGTTCAAGATATAGGAGAACCATGGATTTATACAGTGATGTAATTATATTCTTGTTTTGAGTGTTAGATTCCTTCTAGATGCTTTTTGGTTTTGGATATTTCAAATTCTAAGTAAGAATGTGGTGTGGAGAAGTGGAGAAGAGGTAGATTCTGTAGAATGAGCTGGCAAACCCCTTCAGATCTTTTTTTTGAAAACATTTATTATTGTTTTGTGGATGTATTTTGAAATTAATTTATTTTTATGACAGTATCTTCTACTCTATTAAATGGTAATGGGGTTTTAACAAAAATTCATTGTGAAACAACAATATTTATTCTACCATGAAAAAGTTTGTCATACAAAACTCATCATGAAATGAAAGGGCTTAGCATACTGATGATGTGATATTAAAAAATAAAAGAAATTTAATTGGAGTTTATTTGAAATCAACATCATTTGATGTTTGTTCACTGCTTGTCACCTTCCTACCCAGGTCGATGGTTGAGCTGTATACTCATTGGTCCTTGACCGATTACATTACAAAGGTAACTGATACCACCTATTGAATCCATTTATGGTAACCAGGAATGGTTGCCATCCATGCCCCAAAAGCGGATTTTAACGGTAACCCTCAGGGATAGGCTCTGCTGCTAAATCCATGGGATTAGAGATCTGCAAAGGATTTGAAAAAAGGCTACGTTTCCCTCTCAACAATGTTTATACCTAAGCAAAGTGCACTTGCACATGTAGAAGCTTGCTGGATATCCAACAAAAGTGTCGGACAGCAGAATGTTACTCAAAAAAGTGCAAGGAAAAGCTTTTTAACAAATAAATTATCAATGGAAACTTGAAGTTTCGGCTTAGCCAAAATCAAATGTAAACTGATGCTGAATTCAGCAAACACTTTTGGCAGGAAAAAAAAAAAAGACAGAAAAAAAATTTGTGAAAGTTGAAACATTTAATTTTAACATTTTAATAACTGTGTTGAAATTAATATACCAACATTTCATTCTAATAAGAGGGTAAAGGACACAGAAATCAAATGGTTCATTTGGAATCTGATTAAAAGTTTTGTTCACATCAAAGGAAAATCAAAGAAGAAAAAAAAAGGCTTTATTTCTGCAACAAAAACTAAAGAATTAAAAGAGCACATTGACCCTAAACAATTTAAATTTTTTCATTCAGCCACAGTGCTGAAAAATCAATTATTCAGGACAGTTTATTTGCCAGCGTTCTGAGAACTTTCTAGCTGCTTGTTGGTTTTCATGTGAAAACTGCAATGTTGATTTTAACTTATAAAGCACTCAATGAGAGATTTTTCTCTTTTCTCATGCTGTCGGTTTGTGCCACATTCCTGTCATTATAATGAAAACTTAATCCCCCTCTTTGCAAAATATATGGGATGTAATATAAAAGTAACTTTTTTTTTTTTAGGATGCTTTGTTCATTGGTGTCCTAAACCATTTGACCTTCAAGGCATGTTTCAAAGCCTGCCTGTTTGCATGAACGTGGACATGGACATAAGGCAGATGAGGATTAGATTTGTATGATCAGGAAATACAAAAAGAAGCTTTAAGATTTATTTGGCTGTAGCTCTTTTTATCAAATGATATGTGCAAAGAAAAAAGCACTGTGGTATTACAATTTTTGCCTTATACTACTGCCTTATGCTTTCTTTTTTATTCTAACCGAAGCTTACCTGAACTTTGAATCATTCTTTTCATTGAGGAATCTAGGCAAAAAATCTGGTAAAAAAAGCGAATTCCAAAAGTATCTAAGAGTGAAGTTCAAAAAGTAATAAGAAATCCCTTATATTTTGAGCAGTTCTAATAAATTTTTTGCTCAGGACACATGAGGTCTTGAACCTGCTCTCTATGTCAGAGAAGTGGACCTTCAAAAGTCATCAAACGAAGATGACTGAACTTTGAAATAAGTGTTACATTACTCAATTCCAGAAGACTAATCAGAAGAAAAGACCCACCAGTGCAAATGGGACAGACATTGGTGCAGGCACTGAGGACCAAGCTCTCTCTATCTGAGGACACCTGCCAGATAAAGAAAGATTGTCTTTAAAGATGTTGACCTTTCACCATATAGAGCAGACCAAGAGGTAGATGGAACAACATTGCAATTTTTGTTCTGTCATTGGACCCTGAGAAAGATGAAGAATGAAAAAAAGGAATAAAAAATATGTTATTCCATTTAACTACCCTATGTTTCATCTACCTCATGGTCTGCTCTATGTGGTGAGATTATTGATAGTTGTTTTATCGGGAAGTTAAGGGGATCACATCATTTATTTTTGCTCCAGTAAACAATTCTTAAACTCACCTCAAAAACATATTTGTGAAACTATGGACTTTCTTTTTTGAGGAAAATAAGTCATAGTTTTGAGAGAGCTTGATTAAGGTCACCTAGGTACTTTAAATAATGACTATAATTTAGATTATCTTTCTCCCATCCTTATGTCAATATTTTTGCTGAATGTATGGTAGACTATGCATTTTAAAGAGGTGTTTGATGTCCCTGCTCTGATCATATAGGGGAATGAAGTATATCTTAGGACGAATATATGCTTTCAATTAAACTAAGGTGAATTGGACTGATTTGAGTAGAAGCGCAAGTTTGCACTGAAGTAAATGAAAGGAGAATTTGTCAGTTTTGCATAGAATGGAATTCCAAATCGTATGTTATCAGTGACTAAGGACCTGTCCTGGTTCATATTTCTCAGTCTTACATCCATAATGTTACAGATGATGTTCAGAAATGGTCGTAATTAACCAAGTGTAATTTTATTAACCTAGTTATGAAAGCTAGGCGTATGAACATTTGTAATGAGGTGGAGCATGAGGAAGAATGTGGCATAGCTGCATTTTCAGTAATTCTATTTCTCTTATTGAGAGGACATAAATTATGGGAAGAAGATCATTCAGGTCACACAGCAGGTATGCATATTCACAGAATCATAGAATCATCAAATGGTTAGGGTTGGAAGGGACCTTAAAGATCATCTAGTTCCAACGCCCCTGCCATGGACAGGGACACCTTCTACTAGATCAGGTTGCTCAAAGTCCCGTCCAGCCTGGCCTTGAACACTTCCTGGAAGACAGCATCCACAACTAACAGAACACAGGGAATAGAATACACAACAGAATACAAGAAGTGTTTGGCCAGGTGTATGGAGGGATAATCTGTGTAACTACATTCAGGATATTTTATTTAGATCTTTTTTTCTTTTCTAAATAGATTTACATTTCCTCTGGAGACAATATTCTTGCTACTGATAACCACAGGAGAATGTCCTTCAGACAATTTTGGTCATCATATTGATTGTGGCTATAATTGTAACTGGGATGGATAGAAAGAATACAATAAACTATAGAGTTTCTTAAGATAAAGGGATATTTTCATAGTCTTGGCATGTAAATAATATTCCAACTAGGTTCAAAATGAAAGTAATTTAAATGAAAGTAAGTATTTGGGATGTCTTAAAGATTTTAGTCTAGAGTCTACAATTCCACAGTTATTGTTGATTTAAATTTCTTGATTTTGTCTTTTTTTTTTCATTTGCACCAAGGGAATGAGTGCTTATATTCCTCAACACTTTCAGCCTTTGGATAAATAATCATCTTTAAAATATATCTCAACCACATTTACTTAGGAAAGGTAATTAATTATGGAATCTCCAAAGTAAAAAATAAATGGAAAGTAGGGGAAAAAAGAGCAATTACAGATCACATGGTGTTCTGTTTCTATAAAATGTACTTTTGTGTGTGTGTGTGTGTGTGTAGAGGAATTCACTGAATGTGATGTGGCACTCAATCAATATATCCTTAGCATACTAATCTCAGTTGAGGAACGCCTGAAATTGGAGAAATGGTTCAAAAGCATGAAGGAAGCCATGGTGAAAATGTCATGCTGAATCCTTGATGTAGAACTCTATCTTAAGTAGCAAAACTTTGGTTGAAGAATATTATTAGTTCTTGCGTGAATTTATGATAAATCAAGTGAAAGGTAGTGCCCAACTGTAGACATTGACCAAAGGAAGGATGAGGGGTAACTTCATGGGTTCTGCTTCCCTTGCTTTGTGGAACGCTGTTACTTCATGTTTCTTCCAGGAGTGATACTTGTGCCCAGCTAGGTAGTCTGACAGGAATCATGGAGAATCAAACAGAATGGTTGGGTTTGGAAGGGACCTCTGGAGATCATCTGGTCCAACCTTCCTGCTTAAGCAGGGCCACCCAAAGCTGTCTGTCCAGGACTGTGTCCAGCTGGGTTTTGAATATCTCCAAAGATGGAAACTCCATAATCTCTCTGGGCATCTTCTGCTAGTGACCAGTCACCTTCACACTGAAAAAATGTTTCCTTATGTCCAGACAGGACGTCCTGTGTTTTACTTTGTGCCCATTGCCTCTTATCATATCACTGGGCACTACTGAAAAAAGCCTGACTCTTTCTGCTTTACACCCTTCCCTTCAGCTATTTATAGACATTGATGAAATCCCCCCCTCCACCTCCCCCAAGACTTCTCTTCTCTAGGCTAAAGAGTTGCAGCTTTCTCAGCATTTCTTTATGAGAAATGCTCCAGGAAGGTACAAGGAAAAAAACTAAATTTTCTCCTTTTCTCTCTCTGATCCATCTTGTACCTTGTTGCTTGTGCACAGATTTTTCAGGCATGTTGCTCCTTCTACATCAATTCTTTTAAAATCTAAACAGATTTTCTCTCAACTGAAATTGTTGCAGAAGTGCTACTGACATCTCCTCCAAGTTCTTCATTTCTGTAACCTCTACCCTTTCATCTAAAATCCCATTAAATTGTTCTTTCCTTTAAACATTGTTCTGTTTTTGGTGGATGATTTACAGGCCTGTGGATCTCTGCAAGGTGTCACTAGTCTCTAGGAAATGTGTTAGGATGATTCAACACTTCCAGGGGGAGATTCTTTTCTTCCCAGTGTCTCTTAACTCTGTCTTCCCAATGCTTTATCAGTCGCTAATGTCTGAAAGATGCCTTCCATGTCATTCCCATTTAATCCTGAATCACTTGAATTCTGCTGTGACCCTTTACTTGAGTGTACTGTTAAGTATGCTTCAGTGCTTTGGTCACAGCTCTTACCCAAGTGTCCTCCCCAGACTCTGCTTCCACAAAATGCAAATATCAGGTACCATGATGTGGGTAGAATCAGTGAAGACAAATGCTGTATCAAGACAAAAAAAAAAACAACATGAAGAGCATTTGAAATGAATCTTAGAAGCTGAGAGACACTGAAGGTTATATTGAGGGCGAGAGGAAAGAAGAGCTCGACTGGTCAGTTTCTAAGGTTCCCAGGAAAATAAACACAACCGTCTGCTGTTGTGTGGACAATGGAAAGCTTTCATCATTTTATCTTTGACAATTTGAGCCTGTCATCCTTGCAATGCTTGGGAACTGTTTAAAGTGCTAGCAATTTTTGTTTTGCAGCTGTGTTTCTTTCTGAAGACTCACCACAGTGGAGCTCTAGGTGCTCTGCTTAACTGCTCTGTTCTTCAGATCTGCTGTGTTATTAACTTGTTGAACTTAGTTTGCTGCAAATGCCATGCTGCATTAGGCTGTGTTAATAATTTAAGGGTTTTGAGACTCCTGGTAGCTGTGTACCAAACGTGAAAACACCTATTCATATCTTTTGGCCTGTATGTTTCGATTTGCTTTGGTTTCTCTGTCTGTATACTACTATGGTTCCTAAAAGGTAAACATGCATAAACAAGGGATCAGCTCTGATCAACTTCAATGTCCTTGAACTCAACCTAGCATCAGGCTTCCAAAGTCTATTTATAATTTTTTGCAGTATAATACCATGGTTCTGGACATAATTTTTTTTTAATCTCTATCCTTTAAAATAGCAGCATCATCAGGTACAACTGCGATGGCTGTCAATCCCTCTGGTGTTTGATCCACTGTACTTTGGAGGACTTATGTGATACTGGTTATGTCTACAAGCATAACCAATTACTGGCCTCTATGGTGGTGTGGCAATAGTTGCCAAGAAGGTGGTTCATTTAATTCAATATGCCAGAAATTATTTTCATACAATAAAAAGGAGGATATTTGCACTAGGATAAATTAACTCATGTCTGTGGACTACCTAGGGGGAGGAAGATGAGGTTATTTTTTTATCTCTACATTCCTTGTTCTCTTCAGATTACTGGAAGAAACCAGCTCTGTCTGCATTTGAGGATGGTCTCGTTCTGTATTCTGGCCAGTTGAATAGTTTGTATTGCTCTGCTTCCCTACAGCAATTGGTGCTTCTGTCTGTCATCTACTCCAAACTCCAAACAGCATTGTCTCTTGTTTTATGGTGTCTTATTGACAGCCTGCATTTTCCCACTGGCCTCAGATAGTTTTAGTGTACATCATTATAACACTGTCATATTTCTCTGCTTATCAGTGTTGTTAGGATTATATCGTGGCTGGCTCCACAATCCATCTGGAATCAAATTGGTCATTGATCTAATATTGTAGTTTATCAGTGTTGCTCAGATTACATTGCAGATGACTCTGTATACCAGCTGGAATTGAATTGGTCGTTAATCTAATAGCATCATTGCAAATGTGGCAGTTGAATGGTTGCCTCCTTCTGCAGTTCTTTGCACTGGATTTCTTTACATTTGCTAGAGTCAAACTGCAGGTATCTTCTTAAACAAAGATCTCTCTCTGCTGAATCACTGTTTGTATTTTCCTTTTTTTTTATTTTATTTCAGAAGTCATTTTAGTGCAAAAAGTGGTTTTGTTTCAAAAACTTAAGGTCGTGACTCAAAGGCAAGACATTGTTCTGCCCCTTCTTTCCATGTTATTTCCTGGTGTAATAAATACACTGAGACAAATCCTTTATTTCATCTAACATTAGTAACTCAAAAATGCCCTGCTAAAGTAAAATTTTAAAACTTGTTGTCAGCTGGAAGAGATAGGCATTTTTAGAAAGCTGTTAGTCCCACTTGCCTTTGATTTAGATTGCTGTGATTCACTCAATAGCGGAAACTTTTCTGCACGAACTAGAGATGACCAGTTTAGCATATACCTAATTTTTGGGTGGCTAAAATTTGATGTGATGAATTCTCTCTTCTGTTTCCTTGGTTCCTTTCATTTAGCCTAAATGTTTATTGTAAATCACGGTCTGCTTTAGCTTAGTGCTCTTGCTGGACGGTTCAGTCTGCTCTGCACCAGCAAAGCATTCTCCGTTTCTCAAGAATACCTTCCTTCAGCTGGAGTCTCTTGTCCCACAAGAGAAAGACTATTTCTTAGAAAACAGATTTTTTAGAGAGTTATCTGTGGATGTCGTAGGTCTCAGGTTTGTAATTTATGTACTCTTTCTTGTGCTTCTTGGTTTCAAGTAAAATCTTCCAGCTCTGCAGTCTTGATCTGTTCGGGATCAGTTGTTATCTAATACCTTCATCAACTGTTTCAGTATCCCCTTCATTATTTCAGGCAACGGTTTCTCATGTTTTTCCACCCCACCCCACTCCTACTCCCCCCATAAAGGAGCTTTGCCTTCATTTTATCATTTTTATCCACTGCACTGAATCGTTTATGTGTTTGCATATGGTATTCTGCATACACATTTAGCTTTTCTTGAAGCCCAGTTTATGGCATTCTCTTTGCTTGCTCTGCTTCTGGATGCTTCCTTGTCTGCGTGTTTGTCTTAAAGTCCTGTTGAGGCTGTCAGTATGACAAGTTCTACCATGCTCCTAAAGCTGAACTAGCTTCTTTTGAAGACAAAGTATTGGAGAACAGTTTAAAATGTAGTTGCCTTTGCAGCCACATGCACACATCTTGTGCTTCCTCTAGACTCTTTCCTCCTGACAGCTGTGCTCCTCCACGAGCACTCCACACTACAGCTGTTCTTGCCCTTATGGGTAGGCAAGCGCTCTGGCACTCTGCTCTGCACTGGGAGAGAACAGAAACACACGTCTAGTAATCTGTCAAACCATTCCAAGTGAATTCACGAGGCAAGAATACACAGCATAAAAACAAGGCTGAACATGGATTTATCCAGCATAGTTTCTTTTTACAGGCGAAGCCTTATCGAAATGACTTTATTTCGCCAGTTAGTCCAATGGACTAGAATTTGTTTTTTTACAAATGAAATGGCAGTTCTGTCTCCTTAAATTTTTATGTGCTTAATTTCTCCTACAATAGGAATCCAGAAAGAAGACGGGAAATAAACTACAGTTTTCTCTTCTGTCTTGGTAAAAGAACAGAAATCATGCATTTTTTGCACATCAAGATAATTTTTTACATCATCTCAGTATGTCAAGATGTCTCTTCCTCCAGCTGACAAAGCAGCATCTTCGGGGAATTATAGCAAAACATTCAGAAATCTGGTATTGCAATAAATAAAAGTGGCATCTATTAATTTAAATTCTTTACATTTTAATATTTTTCTGTAGTTTGTTTAAGTTTGTTGCTGTGCTCAGGGAAAACATTCTAATTATTAATAGATCACACTGGCTTTCCCCTATTTTTCAAGTGCTTTCCTAACCTTTTCATAAGTGTATCATTGCCTAGTATAAAGTTTTAATATTAGCCAGATGGGGAGAAATATTTATCTTGGTCTCTTATGCCTCATCTATTTTTATTTTTCTATTTATTGTTCACTGTTCATTAGAAAGTGTTATTTATCTCTACTATGGGAAGCCTTCCCAGTACACCAATGGATATGGTAATCATCACTATTGGGAATCCACAGACAAAAATTAAGACTAAAACTGTTCACATTTTTCATATGATTTTTTTGGTTGTTGTTTTTAAACAATACCTTTAATTTATCTTCAATGATAATATACATTTGATACTGGAGGATTCAGACCTCCCTCAAATACAAAAGTTTCAGAAGCGTAATGAGGATAATTCCATCTATGGTGACTCCAGTGTAATATTCTTATTCCTAAAGTGGGTAAACAGGGCTTGAATCAATGTGAAAAAAAATAAAGTCTGGCTAAATAACTCTTTTCCTTGACTAGGAGACAAGTTAACAGGTAAGCTTGTTAAAAGACGGATACCACTGTGGAACAGTAACAATGAAATGCTGCTCCAATAATGGTAAAGTTAAAATTCTCAAAACCCACAGTGGTTTAAGTTATAAATTTTTAACCAAGCTGATAACTGTCCCAAAAATTAATATAGTATAGTCTACACTGGGAGTTGGGAAAATGTGTATTTTTTGATAGATTTGGTCTTCTGTCATCAAAGACCATGCTGACAGGTGAACATCTCTTTCAGTATCCACAAATGACTCAGCACAGAGGTGGGAACTATAACCTTTACTAAGTCAACACAAAAAGATAGAATAAGTCAGCCTGGGTGTTTTGAAATACATGACTAGTTCACAAAGATTGCTTCAAAGCACGGGTGGAAGCTGAGTCAAGACCCTCCTGAAAAAGGGTCTGTTTCTGACTATAGTTTTCTCATTCCATGTTGCTGCAAATCACCCTCCGTCCTGTAAAAGGGGACTGGAGGAGGACAGGCAGAAAGGCAGGAGAGTCAGGTTTGTCCATTTTCTTTTGGAAATCTGAAAGGTAATCAGGGCTCCTGGAGAACTGCAATACCTCCTCACCTGCCACCAGCAGTGGAGTGCTCAGACACATGTCCTAATAAGAATCTCATTCCTTTCAGAGGACCCATCTCATTTGTTTGTTGGTTTCTTTATAGCACGGACCTGAACATAATAGCTCACTGTGGAACAATGACACAATCCAGGGTAAATCCAAAACAAGTTATTGTCGTTAAAAATAGAACTATTTGAAAATAATCCAAGTGATGCATTACATACAGTGGTGGAAGGAGCTCCATCTGGATGGTGAAGGAAGGGACTTGTAAAGCTGCAACCTCACTGCTTGGTGGGGTCAACATCCATGCCGCTTTCCCTATTAAACCCTCCCTTGGCATACGTTGCTGCCACGTTGTGCCATGCAGATACTAAGGTAAAACAGGCAAAGCTAAGCATGTTTAGAGAAATATTTGAAAAGTAACTGGAAATGGAAATCTGCTTGCTTATTCATGTGCTTAATGTCGCATGAAGTTGCCACTTAGATCATGGCCTAATATCTTGGACCACATGCAACTGTTTAAATTAGCAGAAGCAAAGCAGAGTCTGATTAACCCTTTATACTCTGCTAAGCCTAGGACAATTCTTTATCAGCACAATTTGTAGAAAGAAAATTAAAGAAACTATTTATTCCAATGGTAATTCTAGCTGTGGTGAACCTCCCTGAATTTCCTCTTTAAAAGCAGCTATTTTGCTATGAGAGGGTTCCACTCTGTTACTTTAAAGTGAAAACCTTTCAAAACTGAAATAAACTAACATTGGCATAGGAACAGCTTGGAGAACAACAACAAACCAAATGAAAAAGAACACGGCAGCCTGCTATGTGAAAAGAGAAAAAAATCAAGAAAACCATTTACAGAAGTAAAAGCATTAAAGGCAGCAAAATAATCAGGCTAATGGAAAAAAAATCAGATGAATGTAGTATTAGTGGAAGATGAGGATGTAATTCACAAGTCAGATGAAATTGTTAAGAGAATGGATCAATATATATAAACCCTAACATCACAAAGTAGGCTAACCTCAAAATATTGAATATACCAAAAGAAACAGGAAACTGTGCAGAAAAAAAAATAGATGGAGGAGTTAACAGAGCCAAAAGAGGATATTGCTAATGAGAAGACATAGTGAAAAGATTGCTGTTATTGTGAAAAGGACTAAGTTACAAAGGATTTTTTTTTTAGTTCACAGTGCACAAATTTCAGCCTTTTGTTCAAAGAAGAAAGCCTTCGGGATAACAGAAAGGAGCTATTTCCATGTCTACGGTGTGACTGCTCCATTCAAACCAGTAAACTGGCAGCAATCTGTCAGCTACTCTTAATTCTCTCTAACTCTGGGTAAAGCACCCACACGGTGCTGCAGGACGTCTGGGGCACTGCTCAGTACCCATGGTGGGGTCCTGCCTCTGCCTTGGGGTGTGAGGAGTTCATAGGCAAAACCCAACATTTTGGGATGGTGAGGGTCTCTATACCCAGGCCATTTAGACAGACTGGGAAGACAAATACCAGTGGAAAATGTTAATTGTGTGAAAAAAAGACCATAATGAGCCAGCTTGCTTTCCACTTCAATTTTTAAGACAGCATTTGTATGTTCTGATTGTTTCAGTGGGTGATTAATCATGATGTTTATGCCAGTTGTTCACTTCAGGCCTGGTACAAGTGGGCACAGATCACAGGTTCAGTGTATACTGGATTCATTTTCTTAGCTATGTACTGAACAAATATGTGATTATATGATATTACACTATATTATAATGTTTATTTCTGTATATTTCACACAAACTGAAGCAACAGAAGAATCAAGGTTTGGCAAAGCCCAGAATTAATTTAAAGGAGTAGCCTTGGAGAAACCTGGTAACTGATGCCCTTAAAATAAATCAGTGAAACAAATCTAAATTTCTCTTCTGAAGAATTGCAATAGTCCTATGTTCAGAGTAACATTGGCACTGAGTGCTCACAGTTTATTCGGTTGATGTCAGTGAGGGCTGTGAGTGCTCAGTACACTGTCTGGCACCACTGCGAACACAGTCCTCACAACAAATTGATGCTGTGAGGAGTTAATGATTTCTCTTCATGACTAGCGAACTGCACCCCACTGTCACTACAGCAATAATTCACACTCCCCTCACACGTTCAAAACTAGGCCAGCTAGCAAGAGTTCCACCACCATATATATCTATACAGCACAACTATTTTGTACATGTAATTATTGATACAGCATTTAAATTTAAAGATTGAATCTATTAGATTAGACTGAGGGGAAAAAAAAAAGGCAGAATGGCAACCTACTGAAGAATTAATTATCTGTTCCATAACATTACGCTGAATACAGTCCCTTTGGTGACTCACTTCCATTATTTCTGTCTCCCTGGCTGATGTTAAAGGGCTGTATACAGCTTTTGCCTGTCTTTTGGTCTCATGAGACAGTATGTCTACTATATCTGCCTCTAGTGGGATTTCTGATTGCTGTGTGCATTGAAAAATTGTTTACAAAAATTTGCTTTACTAAGTTTATGTGCAATATGTGTATCTCTTCCTAAGGTCCTAATTTTACACTTAACATTATACTGTAGCATTTTAGGTGGGAATAAGGGCTTGTCCC
>VYZM01008670.1:25990-139066 GCA_013398915.1 Dromas ardeola | reverse complement strand
AAAAGAAAGAAAAAAAGGAAAAAGCTTGGATCCATTCGTTTCACAAAGTGGAGCTCTATATGGACAGATCAGGCTACGGTGTGAAAGACAGCAGCAAGCAGGACAGAAAAGTTGAGGAACGTGGTAAAGGAGGCAGTTGATAGCTAAAACCCACCATATATACACACAGCATATGCACTGCACATATCCGTGTAACACCTCCTTTATGAAGCTAGCAAGTGAATTTTCACGGTTGGTGGAAGAATAGGACAATCTGACAGGAGCTTTACAGACATTCAGTGGCAGCAAAAGAAAGGGGACTCTCAGGGGACTCCTTCCAGCCTCTGAAACACCATTTGCTCTACTAGGGTAACCCTCTTTGCGCTTCCCTGCATTTTCTGCCTTCTGCTGCATTCCATCTTGCCACCTACACAGTCCGCTTTCTTATTCCCTTATTCACCTTCTTATTTCCCTTCCCCAAATGCCTTCATTTCAGCCACCTTGTGCGAGCAGCCCCAGTGCTCCATCACGCTCGGCCCCTGTCCTCCACCCACTGTCTTGCCACCTTCCTTTCAACTCCCTCTTCTCGTCGTAGCTTCAGAACGTCTCTGTTTCCACCTCTCTGCTCTCTGGCCATCTCATATTCCCCGTTTCTAATGGCCCCAACTCAAAGAAAGCCACTAGCAATAAAATACTTCATAAGCTAATGCATTCTTTAACTGTTTATGTGTAAAAGAGGACGCTATTTTTGTTGATCTGAGCGTGTATCTTTCTAAATATTTCAAGTGCTATTGTAGCCGAGCTAAAAATATCGCAAATATACATTCTCCTTTCTTATAGAAAAAAATGCTCCTAATGACTTCAGTGTCACTCTGAGGATCACATTTATTGGCATATTTCTAGCTTTGGATAAACTTCAATTTTTTTGCCTTAGCCACAGGGCAGTTAAATGGTAACAGATTCACTACTCACTACTTTAAGAGGGATAAATCCGTTTACCTCCCAAATAACAGAGGGATCCTGCCTCCAGCTACTTACTTCTGCTTCTTGTCTAAAAGTTTTACTCCTTCACCAAGAACTGAACAAGAATTTGTTAAAACAAAGGAGTTTGTGCGATGTATCATTAGCAATGAGTAATAGTGAGGCAGTTGAGGGTGGAGAGAGAAATCTCCTAAGATGGATCAGAAACTCCATTAATGGCAAAACTAGTTAGAAAATCCTAACCTTCCTACATTTGTTCCTGCCATCTCCATTAAGTTTTTCATCCCTTCATTTATGCCTCTTTAGAAATCAACTAATTAGTCGACCACAGTCTGAGTGAGAAAGCATGAAACGAAGTAGAGGACAGAAAAAAGCAGTGTAATAAAAAAAATTATACTTAATTTTTAGAAGATGATTGCTATTATAATATGAGTCAAAATCAACAAAACTACTTAGGAGTAGCGTGGCTTCTCCCTCCACCGTCCCCAGTGAAACACAATACAAAACTAGACAAAAAAATAGAAAAAATACAAACCCACAAAATAACAAAGCTAGATTTCTAGTGAGTTTCTACTGGACTTGTGTGAAAGATGAAATAAGAGGGACTTGTACGAGGATTATGAAACAGACATTGCTGAAGAAAAGCTACGTCTCCAAAGTGCAGTATTTCAAATCCTTGTGCCTAAATATGTGGGTGAAACTGTTTTTCCATAAGACAGAATTTTCAAGACGATGTAAGCAAAACAACATCTCTCCTCTGGATTCATATTTTGATAAAAAAAATCACTCCAATTTTCCATTTAATACAGCCTGAGACAAAGATCTGCTGCGGGTTTCATCACAAATACAACACAAAAATTATAAAGGCAAATCCAGAATGCATTTTACTAACAGAAGTATCAGAAAACCCTAATTATAGCCTACATAGTTTCTCTGTCTGTACTGCACATACAAGCACATATCTTACAGTAATCAGTAAGTACTGTCCCAAATCAATACCTCAAATAATACTAAAACTCAAAAAATAATAATCCAGATAAATACTGCAAATCTTCATACTGTAGTTGCTTAAGAAGAGAAATTAAATTTCATTACTGGAGTACTTTGAAAACCTCAGGTGAAAAGAATGCAGAAGTGAAATGAGTCTCATGTATCAGGATGCCCTGTATTAATCCTAAAAAGTTTACTTGGCAATTACATGAACGAGAATCTGCAATTATCCTGTAACATATTCAAGGTTATGGCTGGACATGCTCTGTATTATTTTTTTCAGTGCAAACCTTGCAAATTCAGAGGCCTCGTAAATGAGCAGAACTTTTGGATGGTTATAGAAGACCTGAGCAGTACGTGCAAAGCAAAATCCATCATCCAAAGGTGTGCGACTCATCTTTGCACTGATCAAAAAACTTCCAAGGCCTACAGACAGGAAATATATATTTTTTTCTTGCTATTATTGGTATATCTCAGCTGCAAAATGGAGATTCAGATTTGCATATAGCTAAGTAAAGAATTTAATCTCAAATCTCTATTTTTTACATAATTGTCCTTTACGTAATTCACCACTGAACTCATGGAAGATATGTTTCTTCATTTAACAGGGGTAAAAAGAAGCAATTAAAAAGGACTCCAGCACTTCTTGCACTTTAATCTCCACGTCATCCGTCATCTTCATTTAATGACAAAGTATGTTCTTCCTTCATTGTTTACATATTCTTGTTGTTACTGCTTTTAACCTAGCAAAATAATATAGCTTTTTTTCACTCCATGTCAGATAACATTGTGTAATCAAAGCCTGGTTTTGGCAAGAAACAAGAGTTTTCTGATAAGGTTGTAAGCTTATCAAGGGTAGCTGTTACAGTGCTGCCCTTGCCTCTGTTTTATGAGCATTAATTATCAACAGTATGAGGGAAGAGAAGTACAGCGGAGTTCCCTTGCTTTGGGAGGTCTATCCCTCGATAATGACTTAAAAACAAAGTCACTTCAAGCTTGAAGGGCAAAATTAGCACTTAACAGTCATGGGGAAATACTACAAGTTGTTCCCCACTTTACAGCCCATCTCCCTGATGAGGTTATTACAGTGTAAAACTAAAAAAACTTAGAGGTTAAAATAAAACCCTTCCCCCTTTGGACTGAAAACAGCTCAAGACCAAAATAACCTATTTGAATTTTGTCATTCCCTATGAAAAAGCTTCCTTCCTTTCCACAATTTTATACTCCTCTAGTTCTTTTAACTAGTCACAAGGTAGATTTCCGTGTCAATTTACCAGTTTTACAAGCTGATTGATGCCAAACTCCGTGCCAACTGCTACCCGGGGAGTTACAGTTTACTCCTCCTCAGTAGCGAAGTGTGAATTTAAGGGCTGCGGTACTGTTGTCACAGCAGTGGGGCAGAAGTCCTCCAAGCTTTCCGAAGCACACACAGTGGGAAGAACACAAGATGATTTCCAGTGTGAGGAACCAGAAAAGGTGTGGAAATCTCTCAGGTGCATCCTGGGTAGGATGGAGATTAGACTGGGGGGCTCCAAGCCTTTTCGTGGCTGGATTCATGCCTCTCCACATCAAACCCGATAATTTTATGCTGACTAGATACACTTAGGATACGGTCACCTTGCTGTATTTTGATGATTTCTTAAGACTTCACTTCTCTTTCTACATTTTGCTTCAACACACAAGCTTCACCTCCCAGCAAGTATCATACTTCAGGTGCTTTTGGGAGCAGTTTGGTTCTTCCTCCTTATTTCTGATGGGGAAAGAAGGATGGAACAATTAATTACCTTGCAAACACACAATCATCTCTGGTCATCTATCATCCACGTAGTGCCTCTACTGTACTATGGTTATCGTAAGTCAGCAGACACATGGGTCTGTCATCCACCTCTGTAACACATCTCTATAGCAAGAAGCCTGTGGGAGATGGTGTAAGTAAAGCAGACTTTTTGTCCGAGGGGATCCAAATCAGTCATAAAGCCTAGCTTTTTTACTCGTGAGCTACTCTGGTTCCTAGGCATTACGGCCCTCACAATGAAGAAAACCGGGAGAGTGAGAGTGGAGTTCAGCAGTGGCTACACTCTGTAGAAAGTTCATAGCCCACAGCATCTGCACATAAATAACAGGCCATAATGGTTGAAGGCAAACTGTGTCCGTTTGGGAATTTCAGAGTAAATTGCATCCTGGGACAGGGCTCTGACAAGCACTCGTTGCACTCGGGACTTGAGGACAAAATCTCGGGACCTTGGGCATCAGAGAAGGTCACCCAGCCTCCAGCTTGAACTCTGAAGCATTTTCATTCTCCTGCACATTACGAGCAGCCCTTGCTATAGCGGCGTACATGCTGGTACGTTGACCTTCATTCTTTTATTTTCCAAGCTATGTGGCACATTAGTAGAGGAAAGCTAATGCAATTGGCATCAAAGAACTTACATGCTGTCTGATGGGCTGGCCCGCTGCCAAGCCTCTAATCCACCATGTGACCGACAGGACTTCAGTCCCCAGGAGAAAGCGATTTTTAACACAGTTTTCTATTTCTCTGAAGTTATCAGCAGCTTCATTCAGATCATTCAGATCAAATGCCTTGAAGGTAAGTGATTATTTAAGGAATTATTTTCAACGAGAGCCTTTGGTCCTAGCGTTCGTTCTGATAGTAGTTGGAAGGAAAAAAAATACTTTGGTTCTCTGATGTTGAGCTTTTCTGTACCAACGAGCGCCAGATGAGGTTTATGCTACACACAAACACACACACAATAGTTTGGACTCTTTATATACAACAAAAAAAAAAAAAAAAGAAAAAAGCTGAAAGCAAAGTTCAGCGCTAAATCTGGTATTCATGCCAGGAGTCACCTAAGCAGATGAAGCCAAATCAATATTGAAAAAAAAAAAATCTTAGATCCTTACACTGCAGTTTAAAATACCAGCATGTATTACAGCTGCATCTATGGTGTTTGCCTACCAAGTGCTCAGATAGGAATGAAGAAGACAGAAGCCCGGATTCAGCAAAGCACTGCAGCATGTACTAACTTTCCTCATAAAAAGTGTCCTCAAGAAATAAAATTAAATCACCTCAATGGCTTGTAATAGAACTTTAACTCAGCTAAAACTTTGAGGTAAATCCACCTAGACCTTTTCCTTACTGTGAGTTCACAGAAAAGACAGACAGCCTCTAATATTAAAAAGGCCAAATATCATTAGCATAAAAGCCAGAATAATTAACTCTTTGGAACAGAGAAAATTCAAAGTGATTACATATGATAGAGAATGCATGAAAAGTGGATTTAGGAAAGATTTCCCTCTTCCTTCTCTGCTGTTCTAGGCTGTTCCTCTCCTCCATTTAGTGTCAATCCCTGTGTAGCGCTCCGGATTGTGGCAGGCACTGCTCTGCCCCTAAGCTCCTGAGAAAATGTCTTTTGTTGCCCAGAGGCCTGGCGGGGGTGTATCTTCCCAGCCCCACTCAGCATCTCCCTGGTTTTCCTGTGCTGTAGGGTGTCTCTCCTCGCTCGCAGTCTTCACACTCTCATCCTCTTTGCTGTCTCCCCACAGCCCTCCCGGGCACCCTCGGGGCTCCTGAGCGGTGGCATCCCCTGCTTCCCCCCTGCCCGACCCTCTCTGCAGAGGAGTGAATCGCACAAACTGAACAAACCCGTCAGACAAGCTGCCATGAGGCCTAAATCCAGGAATCCTCAGATGCTTTGGTGGCCAAAATCTCTCAGTGAAGCGTACACAGCACATCCATAAATCTTGATCCAGGACCTGTAAGGAGTGATGCTTTTGTTTAAATCTATGCCCCTCAGAAGTCCCATCGATTTGAAGAGGATGACTTAGGTGCGTGAAGTAAAGCACATACATTTTGCGGGCTGTAGGTTTAGCTTTCATAGGAAGTGATAAAGGAGATTTACAGCATTGCTTTTTCACCTGGGTTTTTACCCCATTTGTCCAGCTGGGTAGAAAAATGACCAAAGCTAGCCAGCAACTACGGTGAGCGTTTGAACAGGCTTTCACTGCACAGGAATATGAACAAAGTCAAAACTATTTGAAACTCTCATCTTTAGGGAGATTTTATGCTCCTTTCCTTTCTTTCTAATGTCCCAAGAGAGGGGGTCAGGTTCCCAACCAGGACAATGATCCTCTTAGACCAAGCAGTGACGAAATGCCTAATGAATGACAAACCCTGCCAAAATATCTTACAACTTAAATATGAGATACAAATAAATGTGGATATACACCCTTTGCTCCCATTTACACAAAAACAATCCTTTCAAAATCCTGTATTTCCACGGAGTTGGTTTTGCTCATTTTTGCTACACAGCAGAGAATAAATAATTAGGCAAAAATCTGGTTAAAATTCAGAGAGCAACGTTAATTTATCTACATTGCAGTTATCTTGTCTTTTAATTTACTAGTTAAGCTCTTTAATACTTTACAAAGTCTGAAATCCAGTGCAAGAGAATCAATTTTGGTATGAGAGATTCAGCCGAGGCATTTGTTGGGGTTGGTTTTTTTGGAGTGATTAAGTACTTAGCGTAATCTGCCATCAAATTATTTTCGGAGTTTAACACGATTTCTAATTCTGCTATGCACTTTGAAGCATACAAAAGATGTTATACAAATCAATATGTGATCATATTGATTTTATTCATGCTTTAAATATTAGGGATGGGGTGGGAGAAAGAAGGTGGACTGACATCTACTTTTCCATGGCAGAAAATAGCTCAGCTTCAAAAATTGATTGGAAATAAATAAAAGCTAGCCTCAGGTGCACATTTTATATTCCCAGAGATGGTTTTGAAACATAATAAATTATTGGAAACAGAGGCTTCACATCCAGCAAATTAAGTCAAAAAGCCCTCCAAGGCCAATACCACTTATGCTCTGCACATTACTGCCAAAGATAAAGCATTCATTAAGGCTACATACTAAAGATAACACGAGCATTTGCAATATCAAAAGAAGTTGGGTCTTTAGGAAAGAAGTGAAATGATCTATTTCCATTTCTTTAGCATATGTGGCAAACTGCTTTTAGATATTCTTTTCACAACCTATACAAATCAATATTCTCCATTTAAAGTGTATAGACCACATAAAGACACTCAAAAAACTGGGGAGAAGGTACTGTCTGAACCCAAATCCAAGGTCAGATATTCTCAATTGAATGCAGCTGGAAAAATTCCAGTCCCTATGAATGAAATGCCAATAAATTGCATTGCAGTAGGCACTGTGTGAAAAGAATGTTAACTTTCTTCCTTAAACACAAATTGGATCCCTTTTACACAAAATGTATTCACTGAAGATTTAGCTCCATTATGCTGCATCATGTCTAATATTCCATAAAGTATATTCTGAAAAGAACAATTTGTTTTCTAATATGCCTAATGGAATGTGATTTATGATCCTAAACACAAATTGGTCAGCATGCTCAAAATGCCTTTCTCTGCAAACAGTGAGAACTTGTTTTAAAAAGATTTTTCGCTTGAACTGAAGCAAAAATGAGCTGAGTAAGTCCTCCTTGAGAAGTGCATAAAACCACGTATCCAGATGGCAGTGAACTTGACATTAAATGAATTTAAAATTTAAGGGGAAAATAACACATTTTATATGTCTAATAATTTATAAAGAAAAGGACATGGGTTTAAATTTTCCTCTTTGTGACTAACTGTAATTGTTCCTTTGACACAGTCTAGTTTAAATTTATAGTAGGAATGAACGTAGCATCAGAAAAATAGGCCTGAAGAGCTCAGTTAAGTATTTATAGAGCTACTAGAATTATCTATATACTGCTTTAAAATTTTGGAGTACATACACATTAAATTGTAACTTTATAACCTTTTCAGTCTAGTGAGGAGGGTTTTAAGTTGTCGCTCATCGACTGATCTTTTTTATTACTTCAGATCTTTCAAGTGCTGGAAATGGAAATGCTTGGCATTATTTACAACCAAAAGTGCCTTGCACTCATCAGCACCTCTGAGATTTAAATCTAAAATCAGGACTTTTAAAATGCCAATTGAACCTATTGATCTAGGATTTGGGGCAAAAAAATACAAGCCCATAAAGAAACACGTTCCCAGGTCTCGGGAAGAACAGATACGGAAACTGAAAACTAAGGACGCTGTTAGAAACGCAGTGAAGCAAGTGGGAAGATTTTTGCCTGCGTAAATGGCCTTTGGTTTAGACTGTACCATACCTTCCCATAGTGCTGGTCAGCCTTAGGAATGGCTCCTCTGAGACTTAAGGGAGAGCCACTATAAAATCTAAAGTAAAAACCAATTTGAAAGTGACCAGCACTTGAAATGAAAAACCTTTTATTTCCTATCTGTTCGGATTTGTAAAACTATAGAATGACCTCCTACAGCTGCATTGCATTTACAATACAACTGAAACAAAAATTTCACAGAATTTAAAAACCATTTATAAATTTGTTCACATTAATCACTGCTGGAATATTAGATGATAAAATTATTTTCTGAGAAGTTCGTTCCAAGTGAAGACCAAGTCAAAAGTATCTTACTGAAGACTGTCAAAGGAATTCTGGTTGATAAAAGCCAAAATTATTTAAAAAATATTTTAAAAGCAAAAGTTAGAAGTTCTGCAATATTATCTTAATTTTTCTTATATTAAAGGTGTAACCTAAAGAAAGACTATTAGCTACTTTAAGTTATCAGTCCCATGAAAAGTCTGCTTTCCTGCCTTCCTGTTAAGCACTAATACCGTTATACTCTGCCACGGTACTACTGAATTCCGAACAGCATACATGGAAAACTAGAATGTTAAGAAATACCACTGAAGCACCAGTATGTCAAAAGAATGATTTAGAAAGCCACATTTGCACTAGCTTACAATGATATATGCATTTTAACTGACCAGACTTCAGCCAGACTGTCAAAAATCAGTATTCTATTTGAAATAGATGTATTTTGCCAACATCAACAAGAATGAATCAGGGAGTCTTCTCTCCCTCCTGAAGTCCTTACGTGTCAAACTAAGATAAGCAAAGAAACCAAAGCTGCAGTCCTCTTGGTATAAATAAGAGGTAGCTGCTGCCAGGCTATCGCTGCTGCTGTCAGTGAGGGTCTCTGGCTTCTGAATTAACTCCATACATTATTTAAAAAAAAAAGCCTGAGTCTTGCCACCCCTAGGGAAAGCTAATCTGTTTAGTTCTTAGAATGTGTGTTTATTTATATCACATACAAAACATTTTAATAACTTCAACGTAATCATTTCAGGGTACTATTGTACTTGGGTAAGGCCCTTTATTTATTTTGTATTTCTGCACATTTAGACTGAAGAATACATAACTTTGGCTTAGTCCTGTGCTTTCTAATGGGCATCAGACTTTCTATTGTACTGTTCAACACTTTGATTAAAAGTTGTTAATTTTTTTGCACCTTTAGAGACCACAGGCTCTCTTACCAAGCTGAGCTGAAGCCACTGCAGTCTCCAAATTTATTTCTTTAGAGAAGGCATCAGACCCAGACTGAAACGAACCTTGATTTTGTAACAAAAAAATCTAAACCTACACTACAATAATTTCTATGTTTCAAATGATGTAGCAACAAGTATTGACCAGTTCCTGTCAAGAGAGAGCATGAGTTAGCAGTTTCCAGCCTATCTTACAAAACTCTGCGGTAACACCTGAACTTAAATCTGTACTACTTTAAGACCTGACTTAATGAAACGGTGACCAGAGCCAAAGAGTGACTTAGAGCATTCGATTCCCAGCAGGTCCAACCCCCTCAGTGAGACATTCACAGCACACCAGAAAATGTCAAACACTTTCAGACTCAGGCACTTGCTCTGTATCCTCCTACGAGTTGATTAGTTCATCATCATGAATGACAACTTGTGAACTTTTAATGCCCTACAAACATTCTCCAAAGATTAAATCAAGGTCATTGTACTCATATCTGCTTTTATTCTAAACCACAGCAGATGTGAAGGCAGGTTGTACCAGGCACTCAGTTTAAACCACTCTGTCACTTGTCATTTATTTAATCTACTGACCCAAACAAACTAATAGAATAGTGCAAAACCCATCCTCCATATGTATTTGAAATAATATGTGGTTTCCTTCATATATGATGTGCACTTATGCAATAAATCTTAAAACATAATCACCACAATCTGTAATAAAATCCTCATAAAAAGAAATGGGATCAAACTACAAAGTTTTCTCTTGTGAAGAAAATGTGAAGGTCTTTCAACTACCCCGATTTTGAAGCTGTATTGAGTCCAGACTGAAGGGACCTAAAGTCTTACACTTAATTTCTTTACATTAAGCCTGGCATAACCAATGCAGTAATGGAAGTAAATGAAAAAAAATAAATACGATCAAAGCAGAAGGGATTTTGAGATGAAATGAAGAGCAACCAGTGGATCTTTAATGGAGGTAGAGTCAAATAAGGTAGAGTAAACAGCAGAAACGAATTTAACAACTTCCGATCAAGCTGAATCCATAATGAAGGGAAGCCAACCGAATGAACGTTCAGCTACAAAGAATACATACACACGTGTGAAAGAAACAGCTGGCTCATATGTACAGCTCTATCACTTACAAAACACTTCCTATACCTCTTTAGATACACGAATTATTTAAAATCATATTCTAATATATAAGTCTATATATTATAGACATACTAACAGAAACATAGAATATGCTAGAGTAAATTGCCTTTCATTTTTACAGGCTAAGAAATAAAATAGCCAAAACAAAGGCACTAGTGTGGAATGTATGTGGAAACTTTCCCTGGTTCTACACATCTAATAGAAACATTTACTCATAGAACTAGGACAAAGTGCAATAACAGCGTGGTCTTGCCTCTGAGTCTACTTAGGAATTCAGTGTAGACCGTCACTTAGAAGAGTCCTGACAAAGCAATCACTCAATGTAAAACCACTCTCCTTAATCAAAGAAGTTTTGTAAAGTGTTTGCAAATTCTTTCACAAACCTAAAGTAAATTCACAGTCATAGATATCCGTATGTAGAACCCTCTCTTGATTTTGTCACTTGGAGCATTCAGCAATAATATTGCAATTTACTTAATCAAAATGGCAGGCCTAAAGTATTAAGAACCCAAATTATATATTCTTAATTTCAAATTTCGGTTCATTTTGTAAAATACCTACTGCCTTCTGCCTCTAAGAAACAGAGCACCCAACAGATTGGCTTCAATTTGCTGCGGTGAATAGCAATCGCTCCAGGTATGGAGCAAAGCGGCGCTGCAGGGTAAAGGAATTTCTTCCTCCATAAAGCTGCCTGCTGAAAAATGATGCAAAGCAATGCATCCTGCCTGATCACCCAGCAGTGGCCAGCTGAAACGCTGGGAGAGGAAAAGCAAAGCTTCGCTGCCACCGCTTATCGCAGAAGTAAAACATTCTCTCACAAGAAATCTTGAGCCCCAAACCCTTCGCTTTCTCAACCTCACTGATTAGGAAAGGGATAACAGAAATAATACTACTATACTTTTGTATGTGTGTGTGAGCCGTCTGAAGCCCTGGGGAATTTCAGGTTTAATCCAAATCAGCAATTTCGTGCAGCACCGAACTCGTGTGAATGCGGGCTCATTCTTAACATGCCCGATGTCAGACGCATTACATCTGTGATGTGGCTTGGATGAGATATGTGCATGTTGATTGAATTAGGCAGATTGGTTACCTCCTGATGGCAAGAAGGAAAAACTGAAGAAGACTGAGAGCTACCTTGTGCCACTGAACAGGCTGGCATGTACCCAGACACGCCGTGCTATCAGTCAGCCGGGAGTGTCACGTTGGGTATGAGTAGTTAATAGTGAAAGAGCACAGGTCCGAGGCAGAGTAATTCTAAGCAGGACGTGTACTTGTAGGAGCAGAAACTTTCATTTAGTAAAGCTCAGCATTAGCCAATGCAGCTACAGCTTTTGTGAAAACAACTCCAAAACAACCTGAACAATAACGCGCACAACGACAAGCTGCAGTAAGATTTATGATTGTACCAGACTCAGGCTTATTTTATAGCTGCCATGTGAGATTTTATTTCTAGAAAGAAGCGGCATTGATAAAGAGGTTTAATTGTCTGTCAGCATGCCTTATGCTGCAGTTACTTCATTTACTTCAAGCCTGAATCTCATTACTACTTCAATTCTCCAGGTTCCCCTCCATCTCGAGGTGGGTGCTTAATTAGAACAGCCCTGGTAATGCAAGCAAATACAGCAGACTTTCGCTTTTTTCTCCCCCTGTCATCTTGACAAATCTAATAGACTATTGATTTTCCACCTTCAAAGAGATCAGGCTCCACTTTTACCATTCAATCACGATATTAGCTGTCCATTAACTCCAATTCCCTGGACTGACAGCTTGTGGACACCTCCAAGGCTGCTCAATCAGCCAGTCAACACCCAGACAACAACGCAATTACAAACCTCTTCTAGACCGTAGCCCAGGTCTTAACCTTCCGCTTTCTCTTGCTTCCTGAGGAGCTTCCATTCCTATTTTTGTATTTCTTATTTGTCAACTTAATAATACTATTGCTTATTTAATAACTGTGCTTGAAAGGAAATATATTTCTGATTGACAGCATGATTGTGTTACTCCCTGGCAAAATCATCATTTTTAAGTGAAGTTATTCCTCCATCTCTGCTGCACCTGTAATGGCTTGAAACTAAAGCAAGCACTATAAACGCTTGGTATTTGTCAGAGGAAATAAATTTGTCAAATCTCAAAGTTCTTCATTAACTTCAGCTGTGCAATTTATCCTGCCATTTCAAAAATCACAGTCAGGAATGATTAGTCCTCTAAAGAGATCACTCAGTATTTGGTGAAGAGAAAAGAAGGGCGATAATTTTATGGTTTCTCCCCTTGCTTATTATAGCCAGTTCATTTATGAAACTACAAGGAACAGTCAAGAATTCTGACACCTGTTCTTCCCTCCAGTGTTTTGATATTAAAATGTACATGTAGCTAAATTAACTTTACATTATTGATATACCTGTTCTGTACATACATTAAAGCCCCACACTTTTTTTTTATTTTTTTTAAGCAGCTGACAATCACCAGTGCTTATCAGCCCACGGTATTTCTGCCAATTGCAAAATGAACGCCCTAAGTATTTCACTCTGGGTTTTAATGGCTTGTAACAACTGTGGCATGAATGACCTCAGTTTGTTAAGCAGGGCCATGCAATTTGGCACAAACACAAAGAAAACACCTGTAGCTTATGGGAACATCCTTATATAGATAAAGTGTGTATGGAAAAGTCACTGCGCATGACAATCTGATTTGTGGGAATGTAGCTTAAATACTATTTTTTTTTGTTTTAGACTAATAGATTGACAAAGCCAATCAGCTTTCCTTGGTTTTATCTCTAATCACAATGGAACAAGACTCACATGATATTCTTTAAAGCTTTTTGTTTGTGAGATTTTATGAGAAATGGGGCATTTCGGTGTTCACTTAAGTTCTGCCTGCCACATAACATTTGACTCAAGTATTTTACAGCTGAATTCTAAGAGGTACTTAATTCTATATAATGCCGCCTTTCATTACTTGATGATTACATGGCATGGCATTCTCACTGCACGTACCAGGGGATGCAGCCAAGCAACAGTGATCGCTCTGGATAATGTACATAATATTTGTGGAAATATTTTGGTTCTTTGGTGAGGGGATGGGTAAGTTTTTCAATGTGAATTATCATTCAGCTTTAATGAACAAATGACTGGTTTCACATACCTCATTTTGAATACAGACTTTTTTTTTTTAAATGACTGTTTCATTTTAAACAATAGATTCACTTTCATTTATTACTGGTAATCCGGTAATATTGTACAGTGCCTATTCAATTAACTAGTTCTGTAAACAGATTTTCTGTTCCATCCCAGAGATCAGGGATGTAACTAATTCCTCTGGTTATGTTACACTTCATACATCCTACGATCAAACGCTTACTAGGTCTTCCAATCTGGTCAAATTAATACACCTCGAAGGACAGAGTGCATGTCCTCTATTAATTTCTCCCTAGGATTCTTCAAAAAAGAACTCTTAACCTAGCAAAGCATGTTTCTGTACTGTCATGCAGAAAAATGTGAACTGGGAAGAACGATACTGTCACAATAAACCCATTTGTATTCTAATAAGTTGATTTTATCAAGGCATAGAATACTAATTTACACAATACCTGAACCCTATGTTAAATATTTGACCAACCGCAAAATTACTGTCATCCTTAAATTGCACAGCAGATCCACTGAGATATTAATAGTAGTTTAGCAGCTCCCTTAAACACCCCTCAGAGCAGACTGAATTTAAGATAATCATGTGGTGGCACTACATACAATTGGCAAAATTCAAAGACTATATGCAAAATGGTGGAAATTAAATGGTGGAAATTAAAACTATTTACCCTCAAATTTTGACATATCTTTCACACCTCACAGCCTCGCTGAGGGTAAACTGAAGCTATTTAATTTTTATAACATCTTCATCTACTCACATTCCCACAGTTCTCAAAGGATCAGTTGTAAGTAGGTCTGCAGGAGACATAGTCTTAAATTAAAAGCCAGCATTTGCAGATATTCACGGAATCTTCAGAGTTGGAAGGGACCTCTAGAGATCATCTAGTCCAACTCCCTGCTAAAGCAGGATTGCCCAGAGCACATCACCCAGGACTCCATCCAGACGGGGCTTGAAAGTCTCCAGAGAAGGGGACTCCACACCCTCCCTGGGCAGCCTGTCCCAGTGCTCTGTCACCCTAGCCGTAAAGAAGTTTTTCCGTGTATTTGAACGGAACTTCCTATGTTCTAACTTGTGCCCATTGCCCCTCGTCCTGTCACTGGGAACCACTGAAAAGAGCCTGGCTCCATCCTCCTTAAACCCACCCTTTAGATACTTGTAAACATTGATAAGGTCTCCCCTCAGCCTTCTCTTCTCCAGGCTAAAGAGTCCCACATATTACTGATGTGATGTCCAATCCAGCACTCTATCCTCATTCATGGACATTACAGAAGGATAGAATTTGTTTTAAATGAGATTTTCCTCTGCATAATGCAAACAGAAAATAAATGGGCATGATGTGTCACCTTTGATGACACTGTGCCTGTCTACTCCTGAGAAGAGTTCAGCCCCTAAAACATTGGTATGACGTCTTTACTGAATTATACTAAGTTTGACTATGTAATATATCGAAAATATATAATACACACTAGTATAATCTCTCCAGAATAGTAACAAAGTCCCTATTTTATTATTTTCTATATAGATTCTTCTCCATTCAAGTGACAGTTATAGTTTGTGAGGACTTAAACTTCCTAGGGAGTAACTGATGTTAAGCATCTTCCCACCCAGCATCTCTGACTCCTTCCACAACTGTAGGCTGAGCCTCCGACCTGAATGTCTCATGCAATATTTGGGGTGCATCTCTGCAGGAGTCTAAGGTTAGCCAACCCAGCAGGCTCCATAATGGCTAATTATTTCCTTCAGTGCAGCAAATTTGCCCGATTCGCTGAGTTTGATTCGTTGTTGGACATAGTCAGACAGTTTAGATAGCCTCCAAAAAGTGATACCCTGCTTCTGGTGAAGAGCTGCAGAAGAATTATGGCTGATTTAATGAAGTGGTCTCAGAGAGAAATTAAATTAGAATATTAGTGTTCAGACATGGAAGCAAGAAAGAAGAAATTTTGCATACAGAAATTAACTTCAACCACAAAGCAGACCGAAGATGAATCCGTTTGGTCTGTTGTACCACTCCAAAAGTAGCTTATATTTTAGCAACCAGTAGTCTGCCTGCCAGAACTGGACCCCCTCTCACAAACATGCCTGTGATAATCTTCCTTCCCTCCTCCTTAGCAGTTTCCTCCTTACTCATTTCCATTTTGCCCATTCCTTCTTTGGCATCATCTGAATCATTCTTGCAGGACTAACCTGGGAACCTGAAGTGGTCACTGTAGCTTGGTACAATCAAAGTAATCATGGCTGTTTATTAAACACTATGGTTGTTGATTGTAGTTGGGGCACTTCTAATTGAATATCTCAAACAGGACTTTTAATTCTCCTTGTTTGCACTGGTGCATCAGTTCAAAGTTTCAAGCAAGAGAGACAGAGAATAGCATGGCAGCAAAGGAGCTTGGAGCAAGGTGGAGAAAGCCTTGGCTTGCTTTCTGACTAAAGACCAAGATATTTAAACATATAAACAGAAACCAAAGGAAAAGATGCCGTTAGTTCTGGTGTAACTGAATATAAAGACCGCAGAGACTTACATCTTTTTTTCTAGGGGCACCTATCTCGGCACCAGAGAAAGGCTGTGTTGGCCAGCCAAAGAAAATCTGCTGATCAGATCTTTGACTAATCCTTCCTTAGTATCCTTGTGAGCTTTAGAACCACCGACATTATCTTTTCTCAGTCTTGAATTGGGACAGAGGACGGTGCCACCAATGCACTGTTTTATCTGAGTCACATTAGACAGCACCATATAAACACAATTTCTGTGAAACTGCAACGATGACCTGCATATACGGGAACAGATTTTGTAACGGAGATGTAATTTCAAGCAGTAATGATATTAGCTTGCCAACAAATCTACACAATATGCAACTCATCCAAATAATTTTAAAAGTCCCTGTTTGATTTATGTAAAAATAGCCTTTATGTCCATTTATACACGTTTTACTATACGTTTATAATCAGCCTTCAGCCTAACTCAATAATCTTTAAGTAAGTACTACTGAATCTGCGTAAGTAGGCACAAAGTCAACAGGACTACAGGGGCGCTTGAAGACTACCAAAATGAGCTAAGGCTGAAAAAAACCCCAACAACAGGCAGGAGAGAAGTCTTCACTGAAAGAAACAAATGTGTAATTAAAGTCACACTTTCATTCAGAGACTGAAAAATTAAAAGGAGGGACTGTTCTAAATAATACATTCTATTTCTAAAAACTTTGCACGTCCTCCTTTTTCATCTGCTGACCTTACCATAGGGAAAATTGCTGTAGCTCTTTTAATAAAAATTACATATCTCATTTGTAGCCTTCCAACCCGTTTCATCTGGAAGCTTTTTCATTTATTCCCTGTAGGTGGAACTCCTTCTTTAGACCTTCAATTAGGTGGTGTTGCCTTGACCACTGTAGCTTAGATTTAGTTTAGTATTCTAACTCTAAAACGGCCACTTGTGTATTTGTGCTCCAATACTGACCCTACAGATTGGTCTCAGAATTTGTTACAGCGTTTAAAAGTGTTGGGGCTTTTTTCACCTTGTTCCAGAGTTCACTGGATTTTTTTCTCCTAAGGCAGCCAATACCGTTCTTTGATGAACCTTGGGTTTATTGTCTCAGAATTCGCCACTCTTCTTTTAATGATACTGAAAAAAATGTTTCCCAGGAAGTACAGAGAGTTCGTCTCCATCTTCTGCAATGTGCTATTTCACGCATCTCAGTACACATTTCTGAATTAGCATTGCCACAGGTTACAACCACGACTTGTTGATGTGATTTATCTACTGAATACTTCATGTATTTTTGATACTATCAATGACAAGATATTAATGAATTGTTTACAGGCGTTATCTCAAAGACCAGTGAATAATTTCATCCTTTTGTGAAGGTGTTCAGGGTTAAAATAACAAACAAACCAAAAACCCAACGACAAATACATAGAAGATATCTCCCAACAGAAGATACCTTCTGATATCTGGTTTACTTCAGGGTGGAAACTTGGGGTCATATTTTAATGTTGATCCCTAACTTAAGGCACTGTTGCTTCACAGTGCACTTTGGTTTGAATTTTCATTTGTATGCAAATAAGTCTCTGATTTATGGCACTGGTAAAGATATTACTCAATGACTCCTATTTTTCAGAATTGCTTTCAGGGTATGTAAAATTAGATAAGCAACAATTTTTCTCTGAGCCTGCAATCTAGCAGAATCCAGTAGAGTATAAAGGCTCACCCAGCTTTTTGCTAAAAAAGTATTTCATTTTTTTATGTAAAAAATCACATTTTTAAAAGAGCTTATTTCTTTAAAAATATGAAGAAACAGATCTATACTTTAAGAAGCTTGATATCTTTGATTATCTGGTTCTCTGGTATAATAGAAGCTGCCCAGGGTCTTCGTACACATTTTGTTTCCAAGAGACTAAGGGATTTGTAGTAATACTTGAAACTCTCACGTGAGTTTTGTTGAAGTTCAGTCACTGGTAGCAAAACTACGCTTACAAACTAAAGAAATTAAATGAAAATAATAAATAGGAGTAATGTTATATTGTTCTTCAACAAAAATCACATTTCAAAATTATTTTTTCAACTTAACCAATCCAAAGCTGGTTTTGTAGAGTTTTCTTTATGTTAAAACAACCATAACCCATGACCTAATAAAGGATATACCTGCTGAAGGAACTATAGAGTTAATTTTTATCCATGTAAATCACAATTTTCCATAACATCTTCTGTACCTTTATAAATTACTCGGAAAACATGCTTACAATCAACGTCTCAATGTTCTTTTACAATATTTAAGTTTGTACTGCACTAATTACCAACTATCACAATTAAGCTTCTGGCTGCTTACTCATTACATCCAAAGGAAAGGGCAAGGAATAAGGAACAGTAGGGAAGGCAGCACAATAGCATTTGTTAAGGAAATTTCTTATATTGTGCTTCCATGCTGGAAGGGGGCTGAGGTCTGCCGGTCTGACATACTCACTTAATTAGAAATTAAAATAATCTTTTCATGCACACACATGGTGTGATTCAGAGAGCCCCATTTTATCTGTCACGTTATCTCCAGATGAAGAAATGCTGTCATTAGATGACTGCGCTTCAGATGAAATGAGTGGGCAATTGCTAATTGCAGCTCAAGGCTGAATTTTCTCACAGCCACCCTGCTGTATGGGAGGCAGAAGATGGAAACTATGTCACCATCAAAACTGTCACCACTGCTCCAGTTCTGGTGATTTTGTGCCCATGGAAAAGACACAGAGAGGTGAGGTGGGAAGAAAAAAAAAAACAAAACAGGAAAACAGCATCTCTGTTCAGCAGAAAATGGGAAATGCAGGAGTAAGAGAGTTCGTCCATCAGAAGCTCTGTAGGTGGGCATCAGTTTCTTTCGTTGTTCCTACTACCCATAGCTTTTACCACATCACTTAACAGACTGATACACAGCCCAGATGCTGAAACTGTGTGATCTAATTATGCGGAGCATTATGTTTTGAAATGAGCAATTTATATCGGGAAGTGCAGACTGAAAATACTTTGATTTCAATACTCTTCGAAATACAAGCCTGTCATTTATTGTGTATGTGGTGCTCCTTTTTATGAAAAAGAATTCTTGTACTTCATCTTCTTTTTTTTTTGTTTTTGTTGTTTAGATTTCCCCAGGGCAACAACCAAATTAATATGTTCCTCATGGGAAAACACATGTTGGTAATAACACTGTAGACAAATTAGGTAGATAACCTGGAATCACAGTCAGAAGTAATCAGATCAGTGCTGAGTTCTAGGACAGAAAACGGTAAGTTTTGCCTTCTGTAATATTTCTAAATTAGGTTTCCCTGTATGACCTAAAGAAAGTATTGCAGAAGACTTCATACAGAGCACCCTTACTAGCAAAGAGAGATTTTTCCTCGCTGAAAAGAAAAAGAATAAACTCGCCATTTGAAAGAAAAAATTCGCCATTTGAAGTGGGAGGTCTCAGGAGGGGGAGATTTTTCTGAGTTACAAACCAGGTCCAGCACTAGAAGAGTATGGAATTAGGAATGCATAAATGGTATATCTTCACACCCACCTGTTCCTTCAAACTGTAGTCAGAAACGCGTCTATCTGTTAACCAATGGAGTTTTCACCTTGAGCCACGGATAGCTAAGCCACAGAACAGTAAACCATGCTGTTTCCAGTCGGCCTAAATTTCCTGTGCTCCGTTATAGCCTATTATGCTCGCTACAACCCCTGAGCCACTCGAAATAAATCTTCCTCTATTTTGTACTTAGAGTTTCCAGAAGCCTAAGACAGTTATGCTTTCCCTCCCTCATATATTTACAGCCTGATTCTTCTTTCTTTACCACAGTGTAAATCAAGGGTCACTCCAATGAAATCAGCACATTTGTGCTGATGTAAAGGAGGCATTAGAGGTATATCAGGCCCATTGTTCTGATTATGTTAAAAGAAATATCTTTTACGGCCAAACATCAGACGAACACAAAACACCTCCTTCAGTACTAGATACTGTTAGAAGTCATTCAAAGTTTGCTGATTATTTCTCATTTTTATGTTCCTATAAGCTACCTATGCAAGATATGCTTCCTTCCCTGTCCTTCCAAACAGACTGAAAAGGTTTTGTTCGCGCGAATGTATTAGCCAAGACAGGTACGGAGTAACCACACACATCGTGAATTAACTCCGTGTCATATTTTATAATTACGTGCCATCTAACACGATCCATTTACACAGAGAAGATAATTTCTTAGTACAAGTGGGTGCTACAAACATTGTAGAGGTCTGAATATATATATTTACAGAGAGAAGACAATTTCTTCCATTCTTCCGGAGTCCAGAAAAATGAAGAAGACAAAAAAGAAGAAAAAGATAAGTCTCAAATTGAAAGAGGGGCAATAGCCAGCCAAGGTGGAAAGCTTTTTGACTTCTACTGGCAGGTCTTCATGAGCACCAAGAATCCCTGAGAAAAAGGGGACCCTCAAGCCACATTTTACAACTTCTCACATTAAGTCACACCATCCCACCATTGTATAAGACTGCCATTATACTGCTTCTAAACCCAGCAGAACAAAAATAGCCCACAATCAATTATATTATGTATAAAATAAAGAAACTGTGTTTTATAAAATCCTTATAACCTGGCTGTCTTCGTATATGACACCCTACAGAGCACCTCTAAATAAGCATTTGGGAAAAGCAATCTAAATAAATGGTTTTAAAGACAGGTTATTTATTTATTACACAAGACACAACTTCTCACATTAAGGCCTCAAGTAAAATGAATGCTGACAATGCTCCCGTCTCTGAAACTGAACACATTTATATTAAAAATGTAGAAAGTACAGTGTACGCTGAGGTGCAATCTATTGACTATGTCAGTAATAGCAGCTTTTTCATTTTTCCCCTTGTAATAGAAGTCATTGCTTGCATTCAGAATGTATTGTCAAGCTTTATTAATCTCAGCACAGAGGCCATCCTGGGCCTTGAAAGTTATTGATTTTTTTAAAGAGATGGTATTCTTTTTCTATGGCCTACTTGAGATCTATTTCAGATCTGCCATAAAAAGGAACCTCAAATTACAGGACAACTTAAACAACGTTCAGCTATCAGTGATGCGTTTAAAGTCTTTTCCCTGAAAAGCTTGAAAATGAATTATAATATTTTCAATTTTACAAAAAGTTTCTTGCCGGGTTGGCAATCATGTTGTTAGATGCTTCTTCGTCTCATTATTCTCAGATGAAAATTGATTATTAGGCACGGAAGGTGATATTCTGTGCAGAGCTGAATGCACAATCTAGAGAAAGGCTTGAGAAAGATCCCTCTCCGAGCTCTGCAGAAAGAGCAGTCATCTTGGTGTCTCAATTCCAGAGCTGAAATTCTGACCCTCGTGAGGTCACTGGGGTTTTTCTATCTACAGGGTTGTTTGGTTGGGGTTTGTTAACCTATGAGTGCACACAGAAAATATTTATGCTACAAGCAACCCTACTATAATTTGGTCTGCTCCATTCTGAAGCCAAAACGCCAGATAAGCCTGTACGCATAGAGGAAAGGGGTAGTTGTTATCCGGTGTGATATCTGTGTAGTATTTGCACCTGTTTTCTCTCTAAGGGCCAGAAGACAACGGTGTAGTAACCCCTCGACAGTCATCGTTTAGATTCAGACTTATAAACATCTCCCTGTTTGGCAGCATTGACAACGTAATATTCTTATAGTGGATATCTGCATTTCTTGTCTCTCAGCTGTCAAGGGTTAGGAGACAGAAGATCAAGGCCTTATAACCTTTCAAATACTGTTGGCCCGATGTGCCCCTGACCTACCTGCATCCTTGTTTCTGCATCTGTTTCAAACATTACTTTGTCAAGTGCTTTACATGAAAGGCCCTGTGCAACTCTTATTGCCATGAACAAGGACCAAATATGAGCCTATATTACTAAAACGGAGGATTTTATACAGCACGTGATGCTTGAATTCCAAACCATTAACAGTAATATAAAGCGGTAAAGACACTGAAACATGAAAGCCCCTCTTCAACTGTTTTTGTGGCAAATGGTGATAGTCTGAATTACTTGTATTTGGCTGGACTACATGCTTCTATTTCATGCTGTCTTCGGAGAAACAATATGAGTATTTTGCACCTTTTACAGCAAAAATTTTACGAAGAGACTCGTAGCTTTGTAGCTTTACATTCAGGTGGCACAGACAGGGTTATCAACTTGTTCTTACTACTTGGATATAAAACAAAATCACTCTACAGCACTAGGTACTTGCTCCTGAAACTCAGTTCCTGCAAAACCTTAATAGTTTTTGTGTAACAAGTTAATAGCAACACCGAACAAAATTTCACTTGGCATCTTGCAGTGAAGTCATGCTGGAAATACAAAAAGCAACTTCAACAGCAAAGCACTGAGACTTAAATCCTGCAAGTGGTGTGCACAAAATGAAATATGCAACAGAAAACTAACGGAATAAAAGACAATTCAAACTCTTCGTGATTTACAATTGAAATTTGATAAGCCAATAAGCGCTTAAAACAATCACTTTGGTGATTTTTTTTTTTTTAGGTTTGATTTTAAACTTTCCTTTCAAAAAGATGAAGGTGGTTTCAAAAGTTTAGTTGCAAGAATCTCATTCAAAGCAATATGATACAAAGCTATTGTGTCTTAGTGTAAAGCTGGCTAATTGGAAGAACTCTTTCTAGGATAAAATAGTATTCTGTCATTATACCAGAGACAATAACTTAATAATAAGTTGGCAGCTCCCCATTTAATAAATTTATTTGCAATTACTTTGGGGGTGAATGTTGCTGACAGAGTGAGTGCAATCAGCATGTTTTCCAGGAATGTGTTTTAACTTTCTTCCACCATTGCTTGCATATAGGTGGCACTAAAGGTATGCAATGAGTTATTATAATCTATTTATCATATCCCAGGTTTTAACCTATTTTATTTATGGTTTACATTATATATAGCTCAAATATTGCCATAGTTTGCTATATTTGTTCCTTTTGCGCATTCTGAAAACATGAGATATTATCAACTGTAATTCAACTTCCAGAAAGAAATTTTCCTTTAAGCTGGAAGTTCATAGGAGTTTGGTGTCCAGTTTTCCTCTTGAAAAATAAAAGGTACCCTTTACTAGACTTTTGACCTATGAAAATCAGAGTGCTTTTCTTCCATGTGAGTTGCAAACTCAGACCTTAAATAAATGTGTTGAGTAGCTTTTGAGACTAATTTATGGTTTTTTTTCAAAATGGGCTCACATAAAAAAAAAAGCAGCCTTCTCGCGGTTACAGAGTAATTTTATTTTGCCTGTTTAATACAGGGAATTGCTGTTGAAGTCAGCGAGAATTTTTTATGCCAAAGGACTGTAGAACTGAATATATTTTGGATAATTTGACAATTCAAGTAATCAAGACACTCTACCATATATTCAGTTCCTTCCGGACTGAAGTACATGATGACAATATCCTGGTTTACTGCGTTATCAGATGTTGGGAAAAATTAAGATTCTGGGAAGAGCTTATAGCATCAAATGGGCCCCCAACAGCCCTTAACAGCAGACACTGATGGGATGGCATTTTGGTATCTTAAATTTTTTTTCACTTAATTTATAATTTCTTTTACTTTTTCAGACTGAGCATTAGTAAATACGGCACACATTGATTAAATCTACTTTGAAAGTATCAAAATATGTCTTTTATTGAAACAATACACTCATTCGTACATCAAATATAGAAAATTAAATCTAGGACAGCTGATTTTTGTTAATCAGTCTAGGCAGTCCCTAAAAAGATCAGATCCTGAAGCAAAATAGCATAGTTGCTCAGTGTCTGTGGATGATATAGCCATGCTTTACAGAGACAATAAGCCCAAAAGCTCCAAAGTTATGTAGCATAACTAATAAGTTCATCCTCTAATAAAGCCATCTCTCTTCTATGGCCTATTACATTCTGCAGGGCAAATTTCAGACAAGAAGTTGTGTCTTTACCTAGAAGTTTTACAGCTCCCCTTCTTACAATCTGACATGTCTCTCTGAGGTTTGTCCCTCATCAGGTGTTGTGAAATAAGCTAGCAATACACATATATACACACATGTGCACACACATTTATGTAGACACTTACACACATCCTCCATTCTATTTTGCCAAATATACTAACAATTTAGTAAATATAGTAATTTTAATGGCAGCGATAGAATAAGGAAACGTATTATAAGCATATTGTAATTCTTACATATTCCACACATATTTAAAGGAATCCCTAGGACACCAGTGTTGTATTATAAATACCGGCCTTTTCCCCCATTCAGCCTGTAAAACAATCTTCCACTGAACAACTGTATCTAGTAATCAAGGCAGACTTACCCATCTTATATGTGCTGGAAATTTGTGATCGAGAACAGGGTTGGCAAAAGGGCATAGACCTAGCCAGGAATATGAAGGAGGGGCAAAAACTTATACTGGGCTTCTTTAGTACAGTGACTGAATAAGTAAATTAAGAAGAATTTGGGTTTTACTGTGAACTGTATTAAGAGAATCCTCATTTGATCTAGTACTTCTTTGTGAAAACACACTATTGTTTTGCCCTTAAAGGCATGTAGCCAAGCTGCAGACTTTCAGATTTTAAAAGAAGTCTTTTTCCATAATAAGTATAATTGGATAGCCCTTTTAATGGGTACACTATGGAGATTCTGGGTTAGAAAAAGTAGGGGGCGATGTTTTTCTGATAGAATCTAGAGATAAAACTGAGAAAACAACTGTCTCTGGAAATAGGTAGATAAGGCAAGTAGACAGAAAATAATTGAACTTAATTTGCCCCTTGAGCTTTGCACAGTTATAATCAGCTCTAACAGGACTCTTCAAAAGCACTGAACACTAAATGGCTCTAATGCTATTCCATAGGAAAAAGGTAAAGCTAATGAAAAAAACATCGTCTTCTACTGGGTGATCCACAGATGAAATTGTATCTATTCACTAGTAAAAGCAGTAAGCTTAGGACCCGCCTCGAACCCTACCAAAGATAAAAGTAATTTCCAAAGAGAATGGAGTCCTTAGGACAAACTACTAGCAGAAAGTGCTGTGGAGAGCAAGTGTGTTACATAAACTATTTCCTGTAAACAAAACAAAAAAGAAGGGATTCTTCGACTCCAGGTCACTCTTTGAATTACTAAAAGTTGCTGGAGTGAGAGGGGAAGATGCTTACCTGATAGTAGGTTTTATTAGGTAAAGAGGAAGGATATAGAATAGAGTGTCTTTAGTTTAGCACAGGGAGATTCTTACAAGCACACATGAATGAAATAATCCAAAAGGAACAAAGCGAGGACTAATGGCCTAATCAGCCAAAAATTTAAAACGCTTTTCTATTGTTTGAGAAGGAAATTAGTTCACTGTGGTTGTCCTATAATCAGGCATCCTGATCATAACTACTTTCCTCCTTAGGTAGTAAAAACCTCTCTCAAAGGCTTTTCAGACAGTCAAGAAGTAGTCCCTGCCGAGTGTTGAGGGTCTTGTGTCTGAGGGCTTGAGCCCTGGGAATGTGAGATACAACGTGTTTCATCTTTGGTGGAAGCTACCAGGTATCCGGCAGCCCTCAAACCCCAATTTTTGCTGGCGACATCTGTCACAGCACTGCACTGGTCACGGGGTGGTGAGAGAAATAAAAGCGAATATAAGAAAGGTTAAATAGCTACTTTAATACCCGATACTTCTGGGGTATAAACTATCCAGCCTGTAAAACTTCTTAAATGTCATTGCAAAATGCACCTTTTTGCCATATAGCTGAAGTTTTGGTAAGACCAATGAGTTCAATGTTTGTTTTTTGTTAAAAACAAGCACTTAGGATTACAATTCTTCCTCCTTTTCTTCCAGCAAGGTAGAAGATGCTAATGTAAAAAGGCAGAACAAACTGGTTCTTTATTTTTGCAGGACAAAGAGCATTTGAACTCCATCAGTGGCTCTTTGACTGCCTTCAAAGCTTGTCTCTGACTAAATTAAAGCCTCTGCTAGCTTCTGTTTTGTACTATGCTGTAGGCTTTCCATTGGTCTAGCAGCTAGATGCATGTAATACATTAATTGTTACCTTACAATAATACAGCCAGTGAAAAAAATAAGAATTAAGGTTTACAAAGGGCTGTGTTCTCACTCGATGCAAAGTAGCATAGCTCCCCTAAGATCAATTTTTATTGCACCACTTTACGGTGGCTCTGAACCTGCCCCCTAATTCAATGAGCTAGTTCCGAGAGAAAAGTCTTAACCTCATCCTGCATAACCAGAGCGGCACATTTTGAGGTCACTGATAACACGGAATAGTTTAACTGGAATTAAAGTGATTTTGGGAAGTTAGTAAAGCACAACTCAGCAGATGAACCAGCAAAATTGTCCCCAAAGTAGGAGACCACTGATCCTGATCTCACTTCAACTAAGAGGCACTCCTGTGAAATCTGTGAGGTTATGTGGGTTCAAAAAAAAAACCCAAACCCAATCACAACAATAAAGAGGGGAGCAGAAAAGAGCATAGAATGCATTTACGTGGCTATACTCCTGATGCGTTGACATCTCTTCTTCATAACATTACAGTAACTGGTTAGCGCCTGAGCATTTACATATGATGGGCTAACACGTGGCATAAAAATAAAAGTGTATATTTATTTCCCCTTTCCCCACTGCTCTCGCTGCAAGGCTGCCTCTGCACTCCTCCTGAGTGAGGAAGAGTTGTAGCTGTTGGAATATCGTGCTGCAGGAACAGAAGGAAGTGGCCTGACTTTTAGGCAACCTCTTTTAGATGTGAAAAGGGGGCAAGCAGTGCCAGCGTACCCCATATTCTTCCTGCACGTGAGTGTAAAGCGACAGCTGATCGATTGGCATTGTTGAACTAAAAAGAATGAATTTGCATTTGGTCCTTTACACCTGAATTACGCTTATTCTACTCATATTGGCACCATCCCAGTTTTCACTGAGGTTGTACTACATCTAATAAGTTTTGAAAATCCTTTAAAATCTCTCATTGATTTTCATTAAAAAAATCAAAACATGAACTCACAAGAAGCTCCCTAATGATAACTAAAACAATAAGCTTGAAATGCTGTAGTACTTTCTTTTAAGGCAGGGCTGTTTAGCCTGTCTTCAGTATTTAGAAAATGAGAAGATATTTCAAGGAGATGAGCCTCACCGGAGATAATATTTCTACAGCAGCACAAAGTGTCCTTAGTGATGAGAAAATCCGTGAAAGAATTCACCCACAAATGCAAGGTTGCTCACAAGAATTTGAGCTTTCAAGAGAGTGAAGACAGAAAGTAGAGATAAACGTTCTTTTGGACTCATTGCAACTAAAGCTAGACTACTAGAACTGGAACAATAAAAACCAGAAAAGCCCTAGCACTCATAGGAATCATGTGCAAGGTTATTTACCATAGGTGCCTGCTAAGATCATAAACAGAAGACCAAAGGAGCAAAGATTCACCAGAGACTGCGAATAAGGAATGGAAAACCTCTACAAGCACTTTACAGAGAGAAACAATACGCGGTCAGACCCAGCTAAAACTATATTTTATCATCTGTTCTATTCATTCATTATTTTATCATTCAAATGATGAGTTTTAGAGCAACTGATTATTTAATTCCTAGCATTTAGAACTGTGAAGCTTGCGAGAGACATTAGGACAGTAGTAAGCTAGGAGACAGAAAAAAAGTGTATTAATCATAGATAAAAGAAAAAAACAGTCATGCTTAGCGTGCATAAGAAATCTGAAATAAGTTTGCTTTGGCACAGCCATGAGACAAATCATTCCTGGAGGTGGCAGAAGGAATTAGTAATTATGTCAAAATATTAATGTCCCAGTTGACTTCTTCATTCTCCAGCAGGCAGACCTGCTTTTCCAAAACAGTTTTGAGAACTCACGTGCTACCGTATAAAGTGTATGAATTGAGCAATAAGTGGTAGGAGAAATTGGCTTGCTTTGTCTCTCCTCTTCCTACTATATTATATTGCACACAGTGGAGTGTCTGTATAGACCACATAGCTCAATCAATGCATGTTCTGATTACCAGAAGAACCTGCAGGATACGGTCCTTCAACATGTGGCATGAACTTGGGTGCTGGGCTAGTTATTTAATGGAAAAAAAAAAATAAATTGATACCCTCAGCTGCCTAAATCCTAGCAAATAAGGTTTAATATGTAATTTTACCCCTTTCAGAAATTAGGACATTTCATTAAAGCATATATCCTAACTTCTTAAATAGAAATCCCACTAATCCTATGGGATTGGGATTTCATCTGGAGGGCAGGATGTGGATTTCTGGCCTTTTTTTCAGGCTCTGCCAATCACCCTGCCCCACCTTCAGCTGCTGATCCGAAGGGCTGGGAGTCTTCCCTAACTCCTGTGTTGTATTTGTCTTTACCCTCACGTATCCAAGACACCCCGTGCCTGTATCTTGAACGGCGCTTTGCACCCAACGCTTCTGCAACTGCAACCTGCCCCACAGGTCTACATATTAGGGTCTGGACACACCACAGAGAGGGAACAAACTGGATAATGGCCTGTGGTTGCTGACCACGTGTTCAGTCTCAGGCTTCCCTGCCCAGTACTTCTGGGTGATTTAAGTGGTTTTCTTTTCCCTCTGCTCTGTTGGACTCGAAGGAAGCATTTCCACAGGCTGCCTGCCAACAGAGCTTGATAAACCATGGACAAGCTATTGCATGTAACCACATGTTCCTACAGCAGATCACACACAAGTTCTACCAGACCTCTCTGCCCTGTTCTTCCGTCGGCCTCATTCCCGTAATAGTACTTCCAAAATGTTACAAGTTTCACATCTTACTGCTCATAAAGCACAATAAAAGAAATAGTATCTATCACCCAACAAGCACGGCTGAATCCTGTTTATTCCTGCAAAATATGTTTCAATTTGCTTTTTAAAGGGAATGTTTTGTTCCTAATGATGCCAGGCTAATAGTCCTGAAGGTTTATTTTTCAGATAAAACACTAGGAAGTGTAACCAAAATGTCTTTATTTAGCCTTCGTGATCTTTAAAAAAAAGAAAAAAAATTGAGACTGTTTCTGTTTGGAAAATACCAATACGTCCACAGCATTAAGCAGACTGCAGTTCTCTGAACTACTAATAAACAAATAAATAGGTGGGATTTTTTTCCCCAGCCACCTTAAGCAGTCCAAGAAGAGCCAACAAATAGAATTTTCTTTGGCTTCTATAAAATCTGTACTCAAAACATTTCAAATTAGAAGGCCCTACCTCAGCTCAAATCAGCCCACATCACCGATGAATGCAAGTAAATAAAATACGTATTTTGATCAATATGCCATTCTTTGATCGGTTGCCTCTCCTGCTGTCTAAATTGATTAATGGTCTATTTTCTGGGAAATTTGCTGCCTCAAAGTTGCAACTGCCAGTTTAGAGTTTTCTGAAGGCTGATGGTTGCCAGTTCCAGAAGGACTTCTTACTGTTAGAGGTCATTGCACCAGCATGTTTGTACATTCTTCGTGACATTTCGTCACACAGCACTGAATAACCGGCTGTATGTATGTGAACAGGAATATAATCTTTTGTTTATACGTTTTCAAAAAAAGTCTTATCTTCTTGATCTCTGTCAGTCACAGAAGAGAGTGCAATTTATACCTGGGTGCCTTAAGCACTCCCTTTTTGAAGCAGATTCTGTAATATATTGAAGCTTGTCCATAAACATGACTCCTTTGTGCGATTACTGCAGGCTTCCGAGTGCTGTGTATTGAGGGTGCACATGAACAATGGAAACTCACTTTAACAAAGTGTCATATGTCAGGATGGAAACTTATCTCTGTAGACTCACTGGCTGTTTCCCTTGAACGTGCCACAAGCGATTGCGTGAAATATTTTCTCTAAAGCCACTGAGGCCACAATTGCTGAGCGGTCTTACTGAAAACTAGGGAACAACACGCTAAATACAAACTCTTCAAGGATGCAACCCCTTTAGCTCAAATTCAGCCCATATTGAAGGGCTTCACTAGGTTTGGGAGCAAGGTTCACACCAGCCTGCAGGATCCAGCTGAAGGCTTTTTATACAAAAAGGAGGAACATGCAGCGCCTCTTTGTCTTACAGGGTGCACGCACAGAGATAAGAGCACTATTGAAAATTAATGGAACACATTTCATTTGACTTTTAGCTTCAGTTTGTCACTGAAATCTTATGAGATAAGGCTTTCATTTCAATAACTCTCCAAAGATTAATCGTTTCTTATAGTTCCGTACAGTCTGTTAGTATATTCTGACTTACTTTCACTACAACATCATTTATAAGACTCAGTCAGGTTAGCTTAATAGCAGGTGTTACGCAGCCAGATATTCCCAAAAGAATTTGAAATCTTGGTTATAATCAAGACAACAAGGAAATGAAACAAAGGAGAACTGAGAGAAACCAACTAAAAAATATTCTAGAAGCTTTTCCATATAGCTAAGTGCTGACTTGTAGGGTTATTATTTACAAGTCTTGTAAGTAATTTTAAGTAAGCTTTTAGAGACAGAATACAGCGCTATCTGTCTTCATCAGGTAAGAGAGCAGCAACCAGGGAAGAAAAGAGAAAGAAAGGGGAGGGAAAAGGAGGAAGCATTCTCTTTAATTATGATGAATTTAGCTTAAAACTAAACAGTCATATAGGATCTCTGGAGTTGCTGGGTGTTAGTTTGGACAGGTGACAGGATGACAGATAAGGTTTTGATTCAGATTCACAGGAATTGGTTATTTAAGTTAGTTGCAAATGAAACCAATCAAAGATCAGGCACGGAAACTGGAAGCAACCAGGACATAGCTGTAAGGAACCCTCACAGAAAGCAGGATGGCATCAAAGAAGGACTTCCTGAAAAGCAGCCTAAGAGAACAACATGAGAAAGAGGAGGAAAAAGAAGAAGGAGTCAGCTGTCTTGACAACCATCATCAGGCCCAGGATAAGAACCAAGAACTAATCCTGAAGTTTGCCTAGGAAATGATCAAAATGTTTTCATTAACATAAAGGAAATACAGAACTGGGATTTAGTCCAGAGCTCCATAAGAGAAGTCCTAGATAACATTTGGGAACACACTGTCCACGAGCTCAAGATGAAAAGAAGAGGAAGGTGGGGAAACTGTCAGAAGTAACTTAGCACGCGTCCATGAACGGTTGGAGCCCTGCAGATTCCACCTGGTCTGTCTTTGCTTGGTGTGTTCACACGCCTTCTTTAATCAGCAAGACTCTCAGAAGTACGCACGCAGCTCTGAGGAAAGCAGCCTCTTACTTAGCTGGTTTTGCTATAAATTCAGCAAGAAAATAAGGCAAAATGACTCCCCTATAATAGCTTCTAGGAAAAGAATGCAATTCCTCAGATATTGATGCGGGGTTTTGCAAATATTGCTGTATACAGCCTGGGATGCACTTGAAACTATAAGACAAGTCACAGTTTAGGTCTAGGATCCTTGAAACAATATTTAAAAAACATTCCTCCCGACTCTCATAACGCTATTCTCAGAGAGAGAGTTTGCTGCATGCACATAACGTGGCATGTGGCTGCCTTGTCTGTTAGCAACAAAGTAAGCATGTATAAAATATTCTAGCTTGATTTGATAAATTAGAAAACAAAGTAAACTAGACAGGTAATTAAAAGTAATAAAGCAGTTTTAATTGGTTAAGTAACCATGTAGAAACTCAGTGCCAGCAGCAGAGGTATAAAATACAGCAACTTGGGTTTTGGTGTCATAAGTATCTCTGTTGCTGTTGAGCCACAGTAATTTCAGATACCATAGGGAAGCTAGTACTTCATTACTATGAACGTAGAAATCGTTACCACGCCTCATTCTATAGACTTAAATAAAATATGTAATATAGATAACTGGCATCCTGGACATAGCAGGTAGGTGATTAAATAGCAGGTACTCCAGAAATATTGCCAATGGGGCCCAAAAGGCATTTTTATTTTTCTTCTGGCCAAGCTAATAAGCGGCCTGATGACCCCATCTCACAGCAATACACCGTTAAATTTCAATAGGAATGACGACAAGCCTTCATAAATAAAAACAGCCATTTGCAATAGCTTCCCACTGAACAAGGACTAGGTAAGGCACTTTGCTAGCGTGCGTACTCGCAGCCTTATCCTTCCACACTCCGACAACGCTCCAACAGACTCGCACTGGGAAAGAGACTCGCACCGGGAAAGACAGTCGGCACTGTCCAGAAGTGGATGTTCTCACAGCTCAGTAATATCCTGAAGGCCACCACAAGAGATAGCAAAGTTAAAGCTGTTAAGTTACATTAAACGTAACAGCATTCCCTTTTGAATCTCTCAGCAGAAATACAGTAGGAACGGCAGAACGGATGGGCTGGGCGTGGAAGGTGGGTATCCTGAGGAGCACCAGTGTGATGAGGAATATAATGAGTAACTCCAAAAGTTATTGGCTCATTAACAATGCCCTACAGGAAAGAATTTTCTGTCTAATAATAGAAGTAGCACAAGCACAGATTCTCAATATGATCTGAAGCCTGTTTAATTCAACTGCTTTGGGAGCAGAGCTCTTGATTTCTCCTTTTCTCTGTCACTTACATAATTTGGGCACTGAAGTGCTAACTCTATTAGATGGTTCAACATGGAAACGGAGAATTTTTTTTTTTTCAAGCTTCATTAACATGCTGTTGCAAAAATTGGCCTCAACAGAAGCCCGGTCATTTTCCAAGACCCACAATCTCTAGCACAATTTGTTGCTGAAAACAATATGCATTTTTGAAAATCAAAAACAGGATTACAAAATATTGTGTATGATTCAAAATGAAGAATCTTTTGGCATAGCTCTGAACTTTACAAAATAATTTGTCAGAATAGTATTCTGTTTGGGCCACTACGCTATATTTAACACTAGCCATAGCACTACAAGTTCATTGCCATCAGCGCTTTGCAAAAATGGACTAAGAAAACAGTCCATATTTTGCCTAGTCAGGTCAGCAAAGGCCTCCAGAGACTTCAACTGGTATAACAGTATTTAGCTGCCTCTTTCTTTTTGAATGTCATGTTCGTAATTTTTTTTCCAATCTATGGTAAGCAGCCTCTTCAGAGGATACAGTCACATACAACAAGATTTCTTTGCAACAGTGAGAGGATCCTACACCAGATGTACACCAATAGCATAACACATTCTTCACCTTTTCTTTCCTGAAGTAACCAGTAAATCTACACGGCTTAAACTGGAACCCATGGCAGTACTAAAAAAACAACCATTAGAATAGTAGATCACATTTGATCGTGTGCCCCACCATACTCCGTATTTATCTATCCCAAAATATTGAATCAAATTTACAAGTATATGGCTACTCTGAGAACAATGATTCTGCATCCTACAACATTCTGATTGCATCTGCTTTCACAGTAAACAAAGTGTGCATTAATAAACTACATTTTCTAAGCCAAAGGTATTGGAAATCTCAATCTAACACAAAACCCAGGAAAATTAACAATCTGCGTTTCAAACCCAACATCTTCTGATTATTGAACTCAAACAAATGTTTCTGTCTTACAAACAAGTGTTTATACTTCAGGTTTCCATGTAGCCCTGAATATGCCTGCCAAGTGGTTTTAGGTGAGTATGAGTCATATTTTTAATAAGAGAAGAAAAAGGAATCAAAAAGCAGTTTTTATTTTTCAGTAATTGTGGGTGATTGTGAGAAACCAATTGAAAACAGATTATATGTATTCTAAACAGTCCCAGGCACAGGTGTTTATTATTCATTTTTATTCTGAAGGTGCTATTTTTGGGAACATATCTTATTTTTCATACGTGTTTGCACTCTCCAGCAGTGAAACAATTGCCCCGTCGACAATAGAGATAACTTACCGAAAGAATGATGCTGTAATGGGAATCATGACATAACATCTCATGTATCTTAATCAGTTATAATTAGCAAAACATTTATAACCTATTAGCAAAAAGAGAATTGATAAATGTAAGTGAAAGCTTTATTACCTGATGCAATCTATGTCTTCAGATGTGAATATAAATAACAAATAACATAAACACTGTGCGATTTACATTCTTCAATGCAAGTAAGCTTTCCAGATACAACGGGACACCAAACATCGTGCCTTAACCAAGTGTAATTCTGTTTTAGAGACAATTAAGCAAGAAGTTGTTACTTACTCAACAGAGCTTTGCCTTATGTGAATGCACAGAGCAACAGCCGATTACATTAATAAGTCCTTCATTTTCACTTCTCTACAGCCTTCTACTCCTTTCATCCTTATGGATCCTGAACAGCAAAGTCAGAGCAGGCGGGAAAAAGGTAACAAAGCCTGTACCTGAATATGTTGCTTATATTGGCGTAGTCCAGACTCTTAACCCTCAGAAGCCCAACTGGAAGGTAAAATGCAGTGTTTGAAGTTGCAAAGAAAGTTTCTGTAGTTAATTAAGATTGTTTGTACCTCATTTGGATTAAGTAAAAGGTAAATACATTAACGCATTTTAGCTGTGAGACAGCGAGTTTAAGAATCCTTAGCTTTTGAACCAAATTTATTTGCGGTGGCAGTGACAGGGAAGCAGCGTGCATGAAGTTATACAACGGCATCTGCACCCTTACTGCCCAGAATGGATCTGCATCTCGGTCTTTATCCAAAGCTCACATGTTCAGCAGAAGCCTTTTCGTAAAACAAGATGTACAAACAGAAGTATCACCTCTAGGACCAGCAGAATGATCCTTTCTGCTCTAATAAGCTTCATCTAGAGTGCTGCCTCTGCTTTTGGACACCACCTTCACAGACAGGAACAAAAAGGAGAGAGAATTGTTCAGGGAACAGCAGCGATGACAAGAAACAACGTGAAATAAAACGTTTAAGCTGAGGAAGAGGACATAAAGAGAGACTTGATAACAGTCTGCCAATATGTAAATGACTCCTGCAAGAGTCATTACATATTCCTGAAAGACAACTCCTTTCATGGAAGGCAGTATCAGGAATAAGAGTGAAGCAAGAGAGATTTTTGGCTGATAATTAGGAAAAAACATCTAATAAGGGTAGTTAAATACAGCCATCTCCTCTCTAGAAGTTTACAAAGATGGATGTTGACATCCCTCAAGAATGGTTGATTCTGTTTTGGGGCAGAGGAATTATTAGACAACCTCTGGGAGCCTGACTCTTGAGACTAAACTTGAAATACCTACAAACTGGGTCTCTTTGAATTAACATCCAAAAGGATATACGTCTCAAAAGCACTGCAACAGACTTCAGGGACTCAATTCTGTAATATACTTAAGGAAGTGGGACCATACTGGGATATAAGTTCCTTCAATTTTTGAGAGAAATACTATGTAAATCTGGGTGTTGAAATTTTCAGTTGTAGAGATAGAAATGGATGACGGAACTGGGGACCTAACAAATGTAAAAGTCTCCAAAATGAACAGGTTTGGGTTAGCAGGATTGTCTCCGGTTCACAACATTGGAGGGCTGTGTGTGGGCGTGGGGCTGTGTGTGTGGGTCATGTCTCTGTGCGCGTTAAGTGAACTCTTCAAGCTGGCGTTAAAAAGAAATTTCTTTCAGTAATGGTTTTCTCTATTAAAATAGAGTCTGCTGATTAAACCCCTTAGCATAATCAATGCACAAAAGAATATGCCTCCGGTATTGATTGAAGCTTTCTTTGAAAACCTCTCTGAGCTCTTTTATCACAGTCTGTAGAGAGACGGTATTTTCTAGAACAAACCAGGACTGCCTCGCAAGTGTGAAAGCGTGACAGAATAAAGGTACAAAATATGTAACTGTTTAGCTGAGGATGTTGAAACAAAGCATGTTCAGAGACGGAATAATGTGACAGGTAATTTACAGTGATCTGATGGAAGCTGACTGGATGCCAAATAACCTGTTGTAGTCACAGTATTATTTTTTTTTTTTTCCCTCAGATACTTTGAGTATACTTTTTCAAAGCTGGCTGTAATTGACACATTAGATTAGTTACAAGATCAGCTGCCAGGAAAGAAAAGGGATAAACACTGACATTTAGGTTTTTGGGACCATTTAGGGGTAACGGGCTTGATCCTTCCTATACTGCTCAAATACAGAAAACGATAAACCTCCATGTGGATAATAGTGAAGTCGATACCAGCTTTTGGGCAGTTTTCCTCTTGTTGGATGTAATTCCCTAAATAACAGAAATGAATTAATAGATATAGGGATGAAATGCAAAGACTTTGGAGGACAATCTGGGAACACTGCAGGCTCCTATCTTGGTGACTTCCATTGTATTAGATGAGAATTAGAGATATCTGGGTTTTTACTTCCCCCAACTGAGTATCTGCGTATTTAAGTAATTAACAAAAACTGTCTTAGATCAGTCATGCCAGGTTGGTGCCTTTTCCACATTAAGGAAACCACTTTCTAGGAAATCGAGTTGCTAACATGGAGAATGATTGAAAATTCTAACTTTTCCATATGTATCAAATCAGCTCTAATTTTAGAGCAATTGAGGAAAGTTCTGCATGCGAGACTATAAAAGTACAACAAACCCACAGCCTTTCATGTAACATGTTGTCCACGTGCAGATTTTGACAAATTATGCCAGAACATAATTTAGCACATCCAGAGAACTGGAAGGTAAAATTGTTCCATATATTTTAGTTACTTCTAATTTTTCTAAAGGCATGACGGTTGGCGTTTAGATTTATTCTTCCATTTTATTTTATAATGCACAATAGCTTAAATTAATTTCGCGTCAGTTGTAATGCAAAGAAGTTACATGGTCTGTTAAATGTTGCTCTTTCTGAACACCTACACTTCTGCAGTTATAGGGACTGTTTTTCAGAGAAATAGGGAAAAATGATGACGTCTACGGGCCTGAAGGATACTTTCCCAAATAGATATGATTCTGGAAGGCCACTACCATTTTCTGTACTATGAACTGCAGCCCTCATAGTTATTATCCCAGCATTCTACATACATATGACATAACCTGCCAACCAAAACCTGCAAACATACAATTATGTGGTGTAGCAACTCCTATTATTTACATAAACATTTTCAATTGGTACAGTCGTTCTCTTTCTGTCACCAATGCCCTGCTTTTACAGATGAGCCACATACAGGTCTGTTTGTCTTCTGTCTTTCTACCTACAATGCATTAACTAGTTCCAGTGGCTTTCTTGAAAGCATAATGACTTTTCCTGTACTCTAGTAAAAATATATCCCCACAAATCAAGAGGAAGCAGGCTCAGACTAAGTGGCTGAGAAGATTTACATTCTATTGCTAACTCAGTTATTACTCTGCTGAAAACCCCATAGCATCAATATAATGAATCCCTCAACCTCTGCTGCTAGCACAATTTTTCTTCCCAACCTCATTGGCTCCCAACTTTCTGCTTGACCTTTTACAATCTGTGTGCGGCAGAACTTCATTACAACCTTTTAATGATGCACAAATGGCACACAACACCAAGGTCACAGCACATCCCCAGTGAGAACTTCTCCAACACCTCCCGAACAGACACCGAGCTTGCATTTAAAGAGACAGACAGCCCAGCGGGAAAACACCACCTTCGGATTTAGCATAGGTCCCAACAGCTACTAGTGCACAAAAAAGTGACCATGTCATAAAACGTGTATCTGCTCCCAATAAAATGTTTTAAGAAACAAGTTGATGTCTCAGGCTCTCAGTGGCCAAATGCATAAAAATGGCTCATTTAGGAAACTCAGAAAAATAACAATATTTTTCTCTATAGAAAGCTTATTAAATCTTTAAAAAAATAAAATATATTCTAAGGGGTTGGAAACGTTCATCCATCTAGCACATTAGAAATCTTTCTAATGTCACAGCAGTCAAATGAATATCAGATGATGGATTTTATTCCAAATAATCACCAGCTTTTTGTTAAAACAGCTCAGTCTGTTCTGTAATTTTCTAGCTGGGATGTGGGGATACTGATGCTTAAGCCTATTTTAAAAGTACTTCAGTTTCTTGTATCGACAGTGCTATATAAATGCAAAGCATCTCACTCTTCAAGCATGTAGACTGTAGAGCACATTATTCAGTATTGGTTAATGTTAAGTCACTGCATATATGCATGCGTTGCATCTCAGTTATTGGTGATGCATTGTACAATGTTCCAAATGAATATTTAATATTACCTTATATACTTTTGGTATAGGAAGCAATTAACACTCAAAACCCATAGAATCCCATCTAAAGTTAACTACTAGGCAATGGTGTACTACTTTACTGCTGACATTTTGATGTTCAATTTGTAGTATCTAGAGTATTTCCATTCCTTGTGTGTAGGTACATGCATACAGAAGTATACCAAATGCACTTCACACGCTCGATTCCATTCTCCCTTACATAAGGGAGATGGGAAATGGGAAAATCAGGAATATCACGCTGAAGTAAGTGCAGTCAGACATACAACTGTGCAGGTAATCTGTGAGGAGAATTAGGACCCAAACTAACCTGTAGCTCATGATATGCTACTGCAGTTACAGCGATCATGGAATCATAGAAGTCTTCCAATGATGGGGATCCACAACTTCTCTGGGTAACCTGTTCCAGTGTCTCACCACCCTCATTGTATAAAACTTCTTCCTAATGTCCAGCCTAAATCTTACCTCTTTCAGTTTAAAACCATTGTCATACCACTACAGGTCTTGGTAAAAAGTCTTTCTCCATCTTCCTTACAGGCACCCCTTTATATGTTGAAAAGCCACAACAAGGTCTCCCTGGAGCCTTCTCTTCTGCAGGCTGAACGACCCCAACTCAGATTGTCCCCACAGGAGAGGTGTTGCAGCCCTTTGACCATTTTCACAGCCCGCCTCTGGCCCTGTTCCAGCAGGTCCATGTCCTTCTTGCACTGAGGACCCCGGAGCTGGATGCAGCACTCCAGGTGGGGTCTCACCAGAGCAGAGGGGGAGAATCACCTCCCTCAACCTGCTGATCTTAGAAAATTGTGAAGAAGAAAAAAAAAGCCACACAAATATTCATCATGGACACTTGAATTTTGCCTCCTTGGGACAAAGGCGACTGGAGTCAAACTCTGCTTTCATGACTTTCAGAGAAGTAACTAATGAATTGTTCTAGATTTATAGCAACATAAATAACAGCAGATATTGGCTATGTTCCTTTAAACAGTTTGTAGAAATATATAGATTCGGTGCAAGACTATACTGCAAGTTTTACTACCCATGAAATAGTCTTTGAAAGCAGCACATCTTAAATGCTCACTCTTCTGCACTTTAAAACCAAAAAATTCCCACAGTGGGTCAAACCAGACGTCTGGTCTCCAAGACCGGCCAGGGACAAAACCCCAAAGCCGTACTTTGTCATACTGCCCCAAAATACTCCCCCAGCCTCCAGGAATTTGTAGCTGGCAAGCATCTTGAATTAGATTGGTGCTTACAAGTAATTAATGGATTACTTTTCATGAATTTTTCTCCTTACCTCCCTCTTTGGTCCTATATTCAGCAGACATTGTTCATTTGCCCTTTACGTTACAGAATTAAAGCGTGAGGACTGGAATATCGATGTGGAAAAGACTATTTTAAAAAGAAGTAAAGCTCAATACGGCGCCTGACATAGCCGCTAATAAAAATTCAAGTTTAAGGCCTGATTTTGATCTTGCTGTTCTGTAGATTAGAGACAACTTCACTGCAGTCACTGGAGCTACCTCAGCACAAGATAGTACATGACACAGAGGCAGCAAGACAGAATGCGTGGAGGATGTAATTCCTTCCACAACAGGAAAAAACCCCAACCAACCAAAAAAAAAAAAACCCAACAGATTAAGGAAGTTCACTGTGAATTCCACTCCTTCACAGAACATTCTTTAAGTTTCTTACTGGAATAACTGCTATAGCTAGGGCTTCTAAGGGAGAAATCTAGGATTTTATTTTAGACTACAGCTAGACTTTCCATATGCCACTTAGACAGTAGGAGGTTTATACGTACTGTATAAAGTAGTCACAGGCAGACGCCTCTATTCACTTTTTAAAACTTTTACATCTTCTTTTCCATATTTAGAAGAGTGCACTTCTCCTTCCTTACATTTTAAAAACATAGTCAGTAGCCCCCAGCTGTGCATCCCCAGCCAACGAGACACTTGGACGCACGTTTTATAGAGTACTGCCTGGTCTGCATCTGCAGAACTCCAAAACGCCAAGTGAGAAATCAAAGTGCTAAAAGCTTCTGAATTTTGGTGTAATGAAAGTACCAGGACTTACTTCTCTTTTAATTAATTAGATTTAAATTGCTCTTAAATCGTAAATTCTTTGAGGTTTTCTTTTCATTGTTAACAGGCTCTAAATTACAAAAAGATAAGACTCCATGGAAATCAATTCACAGTCCCAATACTTTCATTAGCATGGTCATGAAGTTATAGAAGAGTAACAAAATGTCTGTATGTAATTAAGCAGGAGGAGAATAGGAACAACTCAAACCATCAATCAGCAAATAATGAAGCTTAATGTATGATAATAGAAACATTACAATAAGTGTGGTTTAATGCATTTTTTTATATAAAAACACAACAACAAAACCCACCAAAATGTTCCCTAAAGGACCTGACATTTCTGAAATTCATCGGAATATAGATATAGTAGGACAAATAAGAAGATTCTTATTTTACTGAAGATGGGACTTCCCTATGCCTAAAGCATATTGCTGTTTGCAATGGTAAGATTCTAATAAATTAACTTACTGGCAGAAGCTTGATTAGAAAAATGTTATCTTTAAGTGATATATATGAATGTATAGACCCACATAAAATAGACTAAATTCGGTTTGTGGTTAGATTACAGAAAATTCAGGTGTAAATATTTTTATTTATTTTGTATAAACCTTCATGGAGAAGAAAGCTGGTGTTCAAATTAAAAAGCATGAGAACAAATTGGAAACCTGCATCTGCTGCATATGATACCAAGTAGTAAGTTATCTTTTCTTTTTAAATTAATTACCAATGAAAGTAATTAACATTGAAACCTGTATAAAATTATATTATGGAAAAATGCAGTTAATTGGCCTAATGGTTCAATTTACTGAGAACATCACATGCATCATGTAACATAACTTCTCTAAAGCTTTCTGATATTAAAGGCTCCCCAAGGAAGCTTATAGAAACCCCATTCTTGGGCATTTTCACAAACATCCAGAGAAGAGCCTGAGCAGCCCCAGCATTGATGNGGGAAAAAAAGAGACCTGCAAAGTCTCTTCTGACCTAAATTATTCTTTGATTCTGTGACTGGTGGCTTACTCCTAGCAATTCATTTGCACCAAAGGAGTAAAAATATTTAAACATTACTTTTTAACCAGAGTCTGACTTAATTACTGTGAAGCTATTTTAAAATTTTGTTTCAAATTTTTTGGGGTGTGGTTTGTTTTTTTTTTTTTTTTTAAACTCTCCTGTTTGGCTGGTGGCTTTAGCCATGTCTTTTGTAGAAGTGAAAATAACATACTTAAGTCTTGGAAAGACATGGTTGGTATTGAATACAAGTTAACACGAAGAAGTGCCCTTTTCTGCAAGGCTCTTTCTTGCAAATTCACTATTCAATCCTACAGTAGCAAACAACAAAAGAATTACTTCAGAAGATCTTGTACAAGCAGCAAATATTTACTGGCACGACCATTTTCTCAAACTCAATGATCTTCAGTCTCTTTACTCTTGTCTAGACAGAGTAACTGTGCATTGCCAGGAAGCATCCCTATTCCTATAGCCGTTTCACTAAAATTGTTTTTCATTTGCTCAAGTGGCTCCTACTCGACTAAAACCTTTTGAAAATGTACAGCTAACATGCACATGGATGCAGCCAAAACTAATTGAATTAGGATCCTATTTAGTCTGAATTTCATTATTAGCATATATAGCAACAGGGAAAAAAAACCCCAAAACCAATTAGTACATCGATTTTTACATTATCTTAATTACCAGGATGTGCTAACTGCTTTTCAAATACAGTAGTGGGAAGTCCTTTTTCTAACTAAAAGACAAAGATTTTTGCAGAGCAGGGAGTCACCCACGTGCAAGATGACGCACAATCAGTATCTGTGATATTTTATTTTACTCTTCCTGACAGTGAGACTTTCATAACTTTTATAATATACAATTAACTCCATATTTGTTGAAACAGTCAATTTAAGGTCATCACGCTACGTATATGTATACATGCATACATATATAATTGACATAGTTTATATCAATACATCCACACCATATTTATAACACCCTAATAAATTAGCAGAGATTTTTTTTTTTTGTTAATACAGACACTGCTGTAACCAGTGTGCCATATCTTTCAGAAGGTAGTGCACCATGTTGAAATGCTATGCTGTCACATGGCTCTTCAATTTTTTGTTATGCAAACTCGCCCCTTTTTCATATTAAAAATTGGTAATGAGGTTCCCTTCTTGCTGAAGAACTGGCAGAAAGAATCCTGTTACTCCTCTAATGAAGTCCCCAGACAGAACTGACAATTTGCTAAAGAACAAAAGAAAAATGTTGCTCTAAGCTTCAGAACTGACCCTCTATTGACTGAAAACTGTGTCTCACTTTGTTGCAAATTAATGCACTGGGCAAATTACCCCAAGCCGAAAAGACAAGAGAGAAGGCTTAAATGGCATTCGTACTCCACATCTCCCAGCTGGTATTGTCAGCAGTTGTTTTGTGGCAAAACCAGTAACATCTTAATAAGAGCGCACAGCTGGAAATCAGAGAGGAAATTGCCATCTCATGGCAGATCTGCCTGGGATCACTTTAAAAACCCATCTAGCAGAGGTGGCGCTCTCCAAAACTGGAAAGGAACTATTTCGTAGAGGTGTGGCAAAACGAAAATTGCAAATCTGGGCTTCCTTAGAGTGCCTGTTCCTTTCACATTTTTTCTATTTCAGCCCCACATCAACAGGGTTGTTTTCTTACTCAAACTCAAAACACTTTTAAAGAATAGAAACTACTCTCATGAATTAGTGCTCAGGAGTTACATAGATATCACAAATTTTAAGCCCTTCTTCTTTTCACATTTCACTGCTCTAGTTCACGTTTTCTTTTTATTCTTCTTTTCCTTATCATCAGTAATAGTGTAGCGTGGTCTCTGCTACCTTGCCCACCTATAGTATTGCTATTTCTTCTTTCTCTGAGAAATGCAACATGATCTGGCCTCCCAGCTTTCAAATCTCAATCCTCCTATATCACTGAATACCCTTATTTTTCTTAGCTGATGCTAATCTACCTCTTAAGCAGCATCCTGTTTCCACCCCTTCCCTGTCACTGAAAGAATCTGCTAACGTGGTGTCTCAGTGTTATGCCCATCTATTTTTTACACCATAATTGTGTCAAACTTTTAGCACATTAACAACCAAAGCACAGAAGAAATATTGAGTATGTTAGCCAAAAAGACCTCTGGCTGGCACAAATTGAACAAAAATCGGTCTTGATTGCAGAAGACTAAACATATATACTAAACATAACTAGTTGCTTTCCTTTCTTGAGTTAAATTTGTTTAACTCTAATTCTAGCGGTGAAGCAGCACAAAGTAATTCTCAGGAGGGCAGAGCATTCAGCCTTACTTTTTAACCATCCCCCTGTGTCACATTTACTTGGGCATCTTTTCTCACACACAGACATTACGCAAGCAGGATCAGATACGATTTAGAAGCAAAAAATAGTTTTGGTTATTAGCTACAGAAGTCAGCTTGGGTTTACATGCTACAAGGCTAAGCACCAGCATGAACACCTCGCCCGATGGTGGCACCCAATGGGTCCCTGCTGGCCAGGCAGTCGTCAGCCACTGCAGGCTTTAGAGCGGGCTGATCTTCTGTCTTGCAGAGTTACAACCTTCTGACCCTGTTTTTTATCTTTTCATATCAGTACTTTTCCTTTGAAGCCTAGATTTACTATAATAATACTAAGATTTCACTTGTCCGTTATTAATTTCCTTTTATTACAAACCTTTTTCTTACAGGCAATCTCGCAGCTCAACAACTCCGTGGGTTTTTTCAGTAAAACTAGGCCAGTCACACAGCTCTGCCTCACAAACTTGGCTTTGAGCGAGACACCCAAACAGCTGGGACACGGGTCACAATCTGAGCTCAGCTTTACTTAGAATTACAGCCTACTTGTGTCACAAAAGCTATTAAACTTCGTTCTTGTATTTATTATTAGAGAGCTAGACAGTTTATATTTTCACTAAGCATTGAATTCCTGCTTTCAAGCGTCCACTCCAAACAGGCTTTCTGCTCGTTTCTTTTGTTTCGTTAAAATCAACTTGAAATTGGGATTTTATGTCACAAAACCAAGCCAATCTCACCGTGTTGCCCCAGCACAATAACAAAGTGTTGAAAGTTTCTATTGCAATTCCTTCCTTGTAGTAATTAGTAACCAGTGTTTTGCATTATAGCATTATTTAAATTCAATTTCTTGACAGGCTTGCTGCATTATTAAACCTTTTGCTCTTGGGGCCTCTATTTCAATTTCTGGTTGTGCTGGTAGAGTCTGCACAATGCTCTCCAATGTCAAGTGGCAATTTTCTGAAGTTCATTCTTACTGGTAAGGACCAGTACACCCTCCCTGAGAGCAAGTTCATTTGCTTCCAGGAAAAAAGCAAATGATTAAGGTTATAATTCCCTCTGGCCTTCATTACAAGAAGAGATAGGAGGTTTCAAGTTGGTAACTTTCACTACTTAAACATATTTAACTTTAGCAATAGAAAGCAAACAACTTGAAAAACATGATGATTATTTGTGTCCCTGTTGCATACGTTGTCTAGAATTGGGCTTTCAAAGGGGAGTGGAAGAGTACTTTAGAGAACTGCATTTATTTATCTCTCGTGGAGCACATGAAAATAAAATAGTGAGTCAATCGGTGGCGAGATCCCCAAAGCAATGCTAATAGAGGACTTTCAGGCCTACTGACAAGTAACAGGAGGCAAATCCGCCTTCATACAAAGCAAACCCAGTGCCTGCTGAACACAGCGAGATCATAAGGCTTCTGCTAAGAAAAGGAACTCCTTATGTGCTGGCATTTATCATGTGTAATACATTATATATTTACACAGACATTATACTAATTTTATACAAAGCACATATGCATTCTCACACCAACACTCTTCTAAAAGAAACGCTAATTTTTCGTCGGGACTAGTCACAGCAACTGCACGGGCCAAGATGTGTCAGAGATGACGTGATGGTTGGGAATGACAGTGAGCCCCCTGTCGCGATAATGATCCATCTTATTGTTTCAGAGATAGGAAGGGACAAAGGAAACATGCAGTTTCCTTAAATACAGTAAATCATTTAAGGACAGAAAAATTGTTCCTCCTAGACTAGTTTCCTTGAAAATACCTGTATGGCTATGAAAGAGAAACTGCAAATCCTACCGCATTTTACAGGACGGAAGCCAGCAAGATTAAAAGCCGATTTTCAGAAGAAATTTATCATGCAGCAATTCATTATTCTCTGTTCCTTTCATCAGAAAAAAAAAAAATGGCTCAAAGTATACTTAATCATTTTATATTTGTCTGTTACTGGAGTAATCCAGGTACAGAAAGAGTACTGGCTGCACCACAAAACTAGACACAAATTCCTAAAAATATATGTTTTAAAAGCAACCCCTGAGTTGTGACTGTACATGGATAGATATACAGATAAACAAAACTAGCAGATATTATGGGTAAACGAAAAGCAAAGAGATTGTTTTGATCCTTCAGCCTTAAGCTTCTAAAAATGAAGCTTTTTGTTAAAATGAGCAGGTAATTTTCAGCTTTTATGGTAAATACCTATGATCAACTTCGAGGTATCTCTAGGTAGCTTCCCTCAACACTGCTGGCTACGTGGTGCTGCAGAGGATGAGATGGAGCACGTACAGCTTCCCCCAGTTTAGCTCCACCTGTTGCTATTTGAAGATATTTCTACTCTCCTCAGAAATTTTTCTGCATTTTTTCAAAGTGCGAAATCTCCTTGCAGTTTTTTCCAAAGGCGATATTTTATGGCATATTTTTAAAACATCAAATCTTCCTTTTGCTTATTCCTGACTACTCACGCTACTCCCTTTTCTCCCCTAGGCATTCCCCTGGATATTTGAGACTTTACTACATCAGCAGACCAGGAACAGCAGCAATGAAAAACAGGAGGATCTTCTGTAGAGATAATCCCTAACCCAGTCTCTTCAGAGGCTCATTAGGAATTATGCACCAGCTCCAAAACGTAGAACTATATTGTTATGCTATTACAGAGGAGAAAGACACATTTGGATATGCAGCATGGAATGCCATGGATTTTACCTTCAATGAAGAATGATTTAGACAATTGCTGGTAACATAAAATCTGTGTCTGTTCAGATACAGCAGAGATTGCAGTAACTGGGTCACAAAACATCTTTAGGATGCCAAAAAGACGTAAATAAAGTCATAAAGTCAAAATGAAGAACCACCACCAAAAGTAATATCAAACACAAGCCAAAATGCAGAATATGCTTATTAGTCAAATTCTGGTTTCACTTTTTCTTGAATATGGGGGTGACTAGATCTGAAATGCTAGGATTTTGCTCCTAATCTGATTTTTACTGTATGTGTTTTACTTTGAAAAAAACCCATGATGATGTTTCAGACCCTTCTCTTACTCTCAAACTAACCATATCCTCCTACGTGCCACTTTCAGGACAGCCTGTTTGAATTACACTGATTGGACATAGGCAAGATGAGAAAATACAAAGAAAAAGGTAGATCAAGCAATTTCAATGAATAATGAAAACAAAAAAAAAGTGTACATTTGGAGTTATGCAACTTGAGATCATTTTGTGAACTTACCATTACTGTAATTTGTACATTGCTGTTACAGCAGGAAGAATAATCACTGTTATGACTTACCTACCCTAGGGAAAGTAGCACTTAAGTGATACGGTGGCGTTTAAAACTTTAATGCTATGAAGTGACACAACTGCAAAATAAGCTATACCAGTGATGAAATTACTAGCCATCTCTTTCAAGCTCCAAGATTTTCCCTGGTCTGAGCAAAGGTACAGCATTCATGCAGCATAGGAAGAGGAAGGCTTATAAGTGGGCAACACAAAAAGTACCTGGAGAACGTTAGAGTTCACAGATAGGAGAGTGCTCTCTGCGGGTTACACCACGGAAACTTGTTATTCAAAAGCCATAAAGGAAAATATTCCCTCATCTGAGACCTTCTGCAGAATTTAAAAGAAAACAGGTTTTCTTGAACAAATCAAAGAAAACAAAAAAAAAAACAAGAAGCATTTCTGCAAGAAAACAAAGAAACTAAGGAAAAGCTTCGGCATTGATGCTGTTCCCTGTCAAGCTATAGATCTGAAGAAGAAGGGTTCTTGCTGGGATATGTGCCACAGAGAAATTAGAGCATATCTAGACCTTGCAGTGTGGTGCATCACTGTTTCCTGCACAATGTCATGGTAAACGTGAAGAGTTAGAAGCTTCACTATAATTTTACAATATTAATTGCGCTGCTGGTTCTATTCTCTAAAATAAAATAGCTAAATTTTCAGTTTCAGGGAGGATCTCTCTGTTTGAAGGCCCTGTGCTGCTATTGTAATTTGCAGTTTATCCATCTGCTCCATAATCTATACAGGACATTTTCTTAAAAATTGGCAGTGACCTATTTTATAAATAAAACACACTGTGTTGAAAGACAGGAAGAAAGGAATAAACACTAACAGGGGGAAGTGAAAAACTAAAGTACGAGAATAAATAGTCATTAATAAACACTAACTGGCACCGAAAGGCAGGGGGCTGAATAAAGTTCTAAAACAGCTTTTCCATCAGTGGTGGAGGCAAGAAACACAACTAGTTTCAAAACAGCTTGACGCACGTATTAATGGTGTTGCGGCTGCACCACTGGAGACCATGGACTTCATGACTCAGGATGTCCCCTTCACTTCTATCATGTGGTATTTATCCTAAACAAAGTATTTCACCAGAAAAATAACCTTTCCATTTTATGTAATCCGAGGCATGTTTCTTACTGGTTTGAGTGTTGTTAGAAATCTATACACATGCTGTTACTCACTAAACAGAATAATTCGTCATAGGCTTCAGTTCTGGGAAAAAGAAAAACCACAGGAAAAAAAAAAAAGAAATAAGAAACTCAACAAACCCCCCTCCATTCTTGCAATGTTATCCTGCTGAAACCTTGCAGCAAAATTTAAAAACACAGCAGCTGTCACTTACCAGATTCTCCAGTACTCTTCTAAAGCCAGATAAGATGAATACAGAAATCTCAAAGGACAGTATATAAACTGCAGTATAAATGGGAAAATGTGAAACAGAATTCATTAAAATACATCAGTAGCTCTACTACCGGCTTAGAATGGATTGATTCGGGAGAAAATCCTGTGCAGAACTTACTGAACTGCTGCTGGCAGGCAGCAAAGGCTCAACATGTGCAAAAGTGATAACTGGTGAGACTGCAGAAGGCCTCTTGGCGATTTAAATGCATAGGCTGCAGACAATTCAGACTGATTCTCCACAATGGTTTTTAGTGTTCTATTTCATTACTCTCTGCAGCAAATGTCTGGGAACAGAAGGGCAGCTACATTTAAAAAAAAAAAAAAAAAAAGTATCGATACCCTTGCTGCCTGCCCAAAAATTTGACTAAGCCAACTCATTGCTTAAGTTGTGTCCTTGCAAGAAAGAAAAACTTCTCCGATCACAACCTGCTCTGCCAAGGTGGCTGCCCATAAAAGAGACCCTCAGGACAGGAACACATAAACACAAACGCTGAGGGATCTATTTAGCTTTGCATACAATGAACCTTCCAGTCTTTACGTTCTCAGGCATGCTGAGGCAAGATTAAATCATGAGTTATTCAACCAAAAACCATTCAGGGAACTAATGGCAAAACCAGATTTAATACCCTGAAACATTATCCCATGCCCTGTAAACCTTTGCCTGCACAACTGTAACGGACTCTGATATTTTTCCTTGACATATAACTACCAACAAGAGAGTGAATTTAGATACAGAGGTACTTGCAAAACACATTTGATACTCTATTTTATCTAACACCTTAAGATCTAACATCTAAACCTGTTAAGATAGATATCCTAGAAAAATTACGTGGTGGGGGGTGGGTGGAGAGGGCAGCTCTGGGCTGTGTAAGCTGTGTCCAACCTATCTGGATCTGCGGATTTTAAAGTCTTGCCAATAAGCAAAGAGATAAATAAATCATATCCCCAGCTGAACCAAATAGCCACATAAGCAAAAGTCCTTAGGGAAGAGCAGAAGAACAACAGATGTTTTGCAAAAAAAACTATGTTAGCATAGACGTATCAACGGAAATTTCAAGTGAAGACTATGAGCTTAAATTATACACCGTCCTGCAACAGATGCTTTTTGAATAAAACAAAAATGGATTCAAATATCATCCAACCTTATCTAAGGTAGTTTTATCCAGGTATCCACTGACCAAGCCCCACCACCGCTGCCAAAACCAGCGCTGCTGGGGCAGGCGTGCTGCTGCCGCCAGTTCCAGCCAGTGCAATAGCAAACCCTGAAGACACTCCTAAAATAAATTTCTCTAATCCCCATCAGAATGGACAACTTCAGTGCTGATTTCCTTGCTGTAAGGTTTCTTTCAACACTTGTAATGCAACTGAGCTACCCCCAAAGTTTTTTTATTTTATACAGCACTTCCTTGCGTGCAGCTCATACAGTTCCTCATCCGACATGAACAAACACTTCACAATTTGCCGCTGGCAGCTCTGTTCCTGAAACTTTTTAACTGAAGAACATTAAAGCTTTCTGACAAAATCCAGACCATCTTCTGGATTTTCCTTTCCAACCAACTAAAAACTGTAGTATATTTTGAACGATAATTTATTACTGCTGCTTTTCTTAGCCGTGCTTCTTTTGCCTGCCTCATTTTCTGCTGTTTTTTTTCCCTTACATTTTATTTGCTTAGCTTCTTCCAGTAATTATCTTAAGATATTTTCATCCATCATTGGCTCATTTAGAGATGTGTCACCAGATAAATTCTCCTATGTAAGAATAGATATTTCTGTTAATTAGGCACGCAAATGTACATGGCCTATTTAATAGTTTTGAGTTCTGCATGCACCCAAGTAGTGTGCGCAGGCAGCCAACGAAAGCCATTAGTATTGTGTTCTGCTTTCTGGTGCTTTTCCTGTAAGAAAAGCACAAAATATCATCCAGGGCTGAAGTGAAGGGAAGAGAGCTATGCTTTAACTAATTATAGTTTGAAAAAAAAAAAAAATACAGATTCATAACTGCCATGTGTCACAGCCTTAACTTTGAGTTATGGGAGGGGTAGTAAAGCACCGGCGTGGCTTGGGCATAGACCAACGCACCATGTTGTCAGTCCCTTCTCGGAAATTCTTCCAGCGATAATACTTCTGGGAATGACACTAATTAGTCACCAATCAACATTACCAGCTCCGTAACACTGTTCCCAGAAACAGCATCTTTCTGTAGTCATATTTCCAGGAACAATACACGGTATGTTTATAGAGGCAGGCAAAAGAGGTAATAGGCACTTAAATATACGTGAGGCCAGAGAGCCCTGGCTCTGAAAAGGTAGGGACTTTCATAAGGCCTGTTCTCTCAAAACAACACTTGGGAGTATTTTTTAGTCAGACAAAACATTACTATTGATTACACTGATACAATTTTTATCGAACTGGGCTCCTTTGAAGCGTGGAGCGCACACCATTTTTTTTGCGTTGTGCAGCATACAAAAATAAGAGAAGTGGGACTGATCTGTTTGCTTTGGCACAGTGGGGCCTTTTGCAGCTGATCTAGAAAAAACAATCTGCGTTACATCCTTTACCAACACTAACAGATACCTTCCTCGGTTTCCTTAACTGGGTTATAGGATTTGGACACAAACGGCATAGTTCAAAGGTAAACAGGAATGCATTGGGATAGTTAAAAGGCAGCTAAACAGGTTACAGACATTGATTTTATAGGAATTAGGTCCATGACTTGGTTAGCTGCCCTATGAAAATCCAAACTGCTGCATAGTTGGATGCTCAGGCAACAGTGAATCTGGCTCTAGCTTTTCAATACTTAAAGCTATTGCATAAGTTCTCAATCATTTTATCATTTCAATGGAACTCCAAATCCCTGCGCAAACTTAGATATTACTTCCAAGCCACCACATATCAATGCATTTTCTTAACCAGATTTCTGCAGCTGGTTTTTTCTGCCTTATGTACTCCAGGCTCAAGGAGTGATCTGATAGGAGAACAGCCTTTAAATGGCAATGAATTTAATTTGACCACTAAAAATTAAGGTGAAAGTCACTGTGCTGTAGCATATTCACTCTTAAAATCAGCTGAAGCATTCGAATTAGCACTTATGCTGGAATATGGTATGGATGCTAATGTAAAATGAATCTTTTACAAGTTCATATGGATTTCCTCAAATAGATACTGTAATCTATTTCCTTTTTAAAGCAGATCTAATTGCAACTTTGGGAAGAAGAATATTCCATGGAATAGGTAACTACACTGAAACAATCAGAATTACAGTATTAACTATCTCAGTCGGGTAGATTTTGAGTGGAGGGGCTGTTTTATAAGCGGACTGTAAAGGTAAAATGAATTAATAAAATTGTACATCCTTTAAAAGAGAAAAAAAAGTGTTTGTTCTACTTTTTTCAGCAGATACTGGAAGCACTTTCAAAGTTGAACCAGGTTTTCTTGCAGTCTCACCATTAACATACTTAAATTTTTGTATAAATATAAAAATAGGCAAATTTTCATCCAGGATTTTTTTACAGAAGGAATCAACAGGAAAGATAATTGTGAACTATAAAATTGCTAGTTGACTCAAATTATGCTCACTGGCTTTGTAATTTGGAGACATAATTGGTGAAAAAGGGTATCTTAAAAACCTTTACTTGATTGCAAGGGTAGGTTGTACCAGGGATAACTTCAATAACTCTGTGCCAGAAGAATGCTGAAGAAATCCCTTGGAAGGAAACCTGCAGAATGTACGTGCTAATTTTCATGAAGGCAATGAGAATTTACTCACTTGAAACTTGGCTTTAGTTTAAAGCTTATTGGAAGATCAAAATATTTTGGGTTATATGCCTGGCTGGTGTTCAGAAGGTATCCTTTTTCACATCAGCGCTTTTCTTACTGACCAGAGTCCAATAAAACAAACAGCAACCAAAGCTATCAGGATTTTATTTCTTAGCCCAATAAAAGAATGAGGAGAATATTTGATTGAACTTCTGTTGGTTTTATTAGCAGTGAATATGAAGAGGCCAGAGTGTTTTGGCATTCATTAGACAATAAAACATTGCCAAAATATTCTATCTAGATGACATATCAAGTGTTAGACTTAACGGAATATGTGCTCAATGCTTTCCGCCCCCCAGCTCCATTTGGAATTTTTGCTGTCTTTTCCCTTTGTGTTTGTTAGAGAGAAAGGAAGGACCAACACGGTTTAAAGATTACTGGCTTCGCGGACTGTAGGGGGAAGGTTTTTTTGATACTAACTGATGGATAGCAATGACAGCTCACTTTCCAAAACTTTATTCCTGCCTCTTCACAAAGACCTTTAAAACTGAACACACACCTATGCAACGCCCCTTTCCTCATTTGCTTTGGGCAAACTTTGACAATACGCTGCAAAAAACAAAAACCCCACAAGTAAACACCCCCCCGCCCAAACAGTAAATCTTTTTGTTAAAGACATTAAGGCCCTCATGCAGCATGAAACCTCATAATATTTTTACCTTCACAAATGCTCTCAAGTGATCGTCAATCAAATGAACATAAACATGGCTTTAAGTCAACCTGCGAGGTATTTTGTGATAAAGGATAAAAAACACTGAAAGTGATAAATAGATTGAAGATATTGAGTGTCTGTTCTTGAGGCTATTCTATTTTTCTCTTTAGGGATGATCTTTCTGTTTCCCTAGTTCCATTCCTTCCATGCTCTGGGAGGAAATATAATGTGAGGAAAGACATGTATGCCATTTTTTTTGATCCTTTAAAAGGCCTTATTTATTGAAATTATTCTTTAAAATCTAAAGTAATATATGTATCAACTACTATTAGAATTTTATAATAAGACTGTAAATGTAAAAAGAAATCTATTCATATCAAATTCTGTTATCTATGCAAGATGGCTGAAGAATATATATATTCAGATGTGGCATATACAGCATTAGAAACTAACGAAATACCAGATAATTATGAAGAAAGAGCCCGCAGATCTGATTATAGATACGAAGCCCCTCTCAAGATTTTTAAACTTATTTTAAGCAACGTTGGATTATGTGTCTACACTCTTATTTCCAGCGCTGAAGGAGTATTTTCTTCAGCACCGCTCTCTATGAGAACGCTATTTCCCCTTTCCAGCTTGAGCTCCACTAAAATGCTAATGACAAATAGGTATTAGATGTCAAGTAGGAGGATACATCTGTCAGGCAGAAGGATGACAACAGCCTTCAGGACTGTGAGATCTGGACCTGCATCAGAATCTGGTGTGAAGCCAGGAACAGCAATTCAGGAAAGCCCAGGAGAAGAGGTTTCTGCCTGAAACTTCCCAGCACACAATCAGCAAAATCGGAATGAGAAGTACGTGTGGCAGTGGGCTGATCCCAGCCACTGGTGCAGCGAGGCTGTATGGTGTTGACCTGTACCTGTTCTCTATGCCTCCGCCGTTTAATGGAAAGTCTTACGTGCAGTAGAATTACAGTCTCAAGAACATCACATTGCCTTAATAACTGCTTTTATAACTAATATTTTGTTTGTTCGGGCTAATCGTCTACTAGACATTTGAGCATATTTTTATGGTAGCAAGACCATTTCCAAAATTGCATTCATTACAATATACTTCCATGCTTCTCTTCAAGGGAATTAAAATGCAGTCATTCATGTTAGGATTCTCAAATGACAATGACAACAAAATAAGATTAATAACTGCTGCAAACAACTTGCCAGAGAAAGTCATCCAGATAATGCTACAGAGAATGCTTCTGCCAACCCATTGAAGAAAGAAGTCCAATTCAGAGATTGTTTCATTTACTCCGTGTAAGTATATTTAGCAAAGATCCTGGGCCAGAAACGGAGATGACAAATGGAGGTGTAAATTATCAACTAGTAAATGGGAGAAAGGCAGAGTAAATTGGCATAAATTGAAAAAAAAAAACAAAAAAAAAAAAAAAAAACAAACCGTAATTCAGAACCTTAATTTCTGAAAATGGTTGTGACATGGAATGTAAGACCAGTGATGACCCTCTGGCATGGTGTTGAGAAAATTTTAAACTGGTACTAAAATTCTTATTTATGTATCTCTCTAGTTGGAAAATGACCTATTTCCAAAATTTCTAAGTGAACATTTAAAGATATGTGAAAGTACTTACCAAAGACTTGTATGCCTCAACGGCCACACAATTTATAAGATCAAAATCGCAAACACGCAAACTGTTCAGCAGAATGCAAATATAACATGGATGTGCAAAAGGAAAAAAAATTAAATGGCTAGAGTTGAACTAATAGCATTATAAACTTTACAGCACAATTTTTTTCAGTATAGACTTAGCTTTTAAGGAAACAGACACGTCACTTCGACAATATAACTGCACGTTTTAACCAAAACTTAATAAAAAAAAAAATCTATGCAGTGAATAATAATGGGAAAGCATTACATTTATTTAATCCCTCACACAATGGAGCCAATATGCCTACCAGTTGGGCTATTGAAATAAAATTGTATTTAACGGCTTTCTGTTAATATGCTGTAGTTATATAATGAAAACCAAGCAACCTTAAAGCTCAAGCATCCTTGTTCCTCCGCTGCCATCAAACCGAGCAGTAACTGAGACACTCAGGAAAGTACATTTGACCTTGAAGCTTTAAATTTTGATTATCCCACCACGTCACAAAATAGATGTAAACTCCTCTGTAATTTTCTTTTTCTTAAAAGGTGAGAGGCAGTAATAGAGCTTGCATTTTAATAGTTTAGAGCCAATACCATTTTCACGAAAATCAAATAGAAAATTGCGGTCAATTTCAATAAAAACTAGATCTGGTGATTTCTGCAATGGTCTTTTGGCACAAAATGAATTTTCTGAAGACAAGAGACAATAAATCAGCAATAAATGCATAAATTTTCATTCAGAAAACTAGAAAAATTGATGAAGCAAAGCCTTAGCTCACACAGATTCAATTTTTTAATTGTGTGGTTCACCAACCATAAGCCATTTAACTAATAAGCAATTCAGAAATCTGTCAGAGTAGGATTTGTAACTAGATTGCATTACAGGAAAAACATCAGTTAAGAAGAACATGTGTGGCATACAATAGGCAGGTTTACTGATACACACCTTATTCCTACAGTATTTCAAAAGAAGGCAAGTCCATACTTCCAGGTGATTTTCAAATCTTTGTGCTTTATATTGACTGTAGTGGAATATACACCACATAGCCCAATAAATCCTTGGTTCGATTGTATCAACTGGTATTAGATGTTACACAGAAACAATTAGTTTTGTTGGCCAAGAGGACTATCATCCAAATCTGTCTAACAAAAAAGCTTCTTCTGAGCCAAGAGTATTACAAAAAAAGATAAGCCCCCTGGCAAGTCTTGTTCCATCCCCTGTCTCCCTCCCCGCAGAAAGAAAAAAATGCTCCCATGTCCTTTAGTAGCCTAAGTAGCCTCTGCAGCCGAAAGCTGTCCTAGTGTCACATCTCAACCTGCGATAGCTCAATAAAGAAAATTCCAACTCCACTGACTACATCACACATCCTACAAGTAGTATCGCTCTCCTTCCACTCAAGGAGAAAAAAATGCTAGCTCAATATAAATGGCGGGCAAAGCATTAAATAACAAGGCAGAGACATTAAACATCAGTAAACCCTAAATGATACGTTTGTTTCTTATTTACCAAACTGACTTGCCAGTTCTTGGGTTCACACTTGAGTATACCATAAGGGTTTTTTCATGTAATTTAGCATTCAATCGAGCAGCAGCATCTCACTACAGCATTCTTCAACACGTTAGTGAACTTCCTTTTCTTCAAAGTCTTACTAGTATCCATGACTAACAGTATGCATACTGCATACTGAGGGGAATAAACTGAATTTATTTCTTTACAAGTCCATGCAGAATTTGATACAATTTATGCCAGCAGCAGTGATTTTTAATCTGAGTTTCTTTTAGGAGGACGACTCTCCAGAAAAACTCAACAAATCCATTGTCTGTATTTCAATAACTTTATATCTATGCACTTTAATCAATTAAACATTCACTTTTACTTTATCCAAGTTTGCTTAAGATACTGTGTACTTGCTTATTTATGTCCAATGCCGCTCTTATGAGTTATATATGGAATTTAAAAATAACTAATCATACTTAAAGCCTAATGGATCTGAAATGAATTTACTAACATAAATTAAACGTGTCTAAACAAAAATTTTACATTATTAACTCAAGTAATGGTCAAAACTATGTCAACATGGGAAAACCAACAAGTTTGTAACCTGCTGTACCATCTACTGACCAAAAGAGACTACTATCTCAGAAAAATACTACACAATCAAAGAACAGATTTAAAAGCAAAATATGTGTATACATGATAGACTGGTTTCTCTAACCCACAGTGCTGATGACCCTAATATTTTGGGCTTCATTGCAGCGATACTATAGACAGTACAGGTCATAGAATCATAGAACGGTTACAGTTGGAAGGGACCTTAAAGATCATCTAGTTCCAACTGGCCCTGGGTGAAGCCATGTTGGCTTTCACCCATCACCCCCTTATTTTCCATGTGCCTTAGCATAATTTTGAGGAGCACCTGCACCACGATTTTGCCAGGCAGAGAGGTGAGGCTGACCGGCCTGTAGTTCCCCGTGTCTTCCTTTTTCCCCTTTTTAAAAATGGCAGTTACATTCCCCCTTTTCCAGGGGCATATTTGTATAGAGCATAATTATTCTAAGTTATATGTGGCAATAAGGACTGTGTTTGGATTTTGTTGGATTATTTTTTAAAATATTTGACTGAATTTCACAGTGGCTAACTGCCCATAAAATGTTTTTTTTATTATTATTATTCATTGGATCTTTAAGACATGACTGTCACACAACTCAAGCTTTCCAGCCAGAATAGCTGAAACGTCACCTTTCCACTGTATATAGGTCACACATTATAACAGTGTTGAGATTTTCTTGGTGACACGCAAAGCTATCAAAAACAGCTGCAGGATATCCCCTACTTATTTACATATTTTAACAAGAGCCAAGGAAAAAAAGAAAAGGACTATTTATCCATGGAGCTGGGAGATCCTCTTGTTCTATTAAATTTTATAATTATTTCATTGTAATCACTTCGCTTTTTTAAAAAGAAACGTGGAAAAATAAACCAAGACACTTTTCTCACTGGGGAGGAAGATAAATACTGCAAGCCCAAGCTGTCTATAACAATATGCTGTAACTACATATGAATATTTTTCCTTTCCAAATGATTGCTGAAAAGATTCAATAGCACATGATGAATTAAAAAAGTACTATTTCCTATTTATAGAACAGCAGCATAATTACAACACGAAGAATGCACTCATTTCCAGCTATGTGTATACAAGGAAGAGACTAGTAAATTGTAAGGCAAAAAGAGAACTGCAAAAGTAGTAATTATGAAGATGGAAAGAATAACTCATGAAGAAAGAGTATAAGAAATAATATGCGTAGCTTGGCTAAATAATTACCAAATGGACTCATGATTACTGCGTACAAGTATTTCAAAGATGTAAACGTGTGAATTGCAAAGGGATTTTTATAGCATTAATGGGTCGAAGTAAAGCAGAAAAAAAGTTTAACAGTTCATATTTTTCATTTGTAAGCAATCCCAGGCATTTTAAATTCTATGGATCTGGCTGGTGACTTTCCATAGACTATCAAAAGCCATAATTAAGAGTATTTTTTCTTTTAAAACACTACCTTGCAGTACTATAAGTGGAATGTTGTGACTCTAGGTTAGTTATATATATAAATTAAAAGCTAAGGGAAAAAACACACCACTTAACAATTGTATTCAGTGTTTTCAATAGGAAAATGATGGCAAGAGAGGGGAATAATAGTATAAATTATTGAAGAAAGTAGCATGAAGGATCTTGACTTTTAGCTTTCTGACCCAATCCCAAATTCATAACACATCCCTCAGTAAAGTGAAAAGGAAAAGCTTTTTAAACACTTGACAAGGGCATACACCCTTTCTAGAGTTGATTGAAATCCTCGTGTACATGGTTGCACACAGCACTACAGAAATGGTTAACGAGGCTAAGCAAAACAAATTGTGTATCAACAAAATCATCAGCTAATGTTTAAATGGTTTAGTTAATAGCTAAGTGAGAATAATTCATCGATTCCAAGACACGGAGACACAACCAAGAACCAGACTGATATCACCAAATGCATTTTTCTTTTCTGTATGGCGTGGATAAATAATAGAATCATAGGACAGTTTGGGTTGGAAGGGACCTTTAAAGGCCATGTAGTCCAACCCCCCTGCAATGACCAGGGACACCTTCATCTAGATCAGGTTGCTCAGAGCCCCGTCCAACCTGACCTTGAATGTTTCCAGGGATGGGGCATTTACCACTTCTCTGGGAAACCTGGGCCAGGGTTTCATCACCCTCACTGTAAAAGAATTTCTTCCTTGTATCTAGTCTAATCCACCCTCTTTTAGTTTAAAGCCATTACCCCTTGCCCTGTCACAACAGGTCCTGCTAAAAAGTTTGTTTTCATCTGTTTTATAAGCCCCCTTTAAGTACTGTTCTTTATAGTTGGAACAAGTGACAGGAGACCAACACTTAAGACACACAACACAAACAAATTGGGGAACTTACAGACTGGCCGCTCTAGGTAGCAAAACCCACATTAAAAAAGTAACTAAAATTCACACAAGAAAACATCATCAGGAGCTGTTAAGCATAAAGAAAGCAATGATAGAACTTTACGATTCAGATAGGAATTTGTATCAGCCTGCAAAACCAAATCAATAAGTACAGGGAGTTGGGTAGGGATTTGCCTTATGTTGTTCGGAGGTATAGAACATAAAATCCAGATGGCTACCTAACGTGAGAGCTCATGGTGCTGAAAAACTTCTGAAAAAAATCTTAAATGGTGCTCCAATTTATGCATATTATTCCTCTTTGCTCTTGCTCCCCTCTTTTAGGGGCTGTCATGGAGCCTAGCTATCCCAGCTCTTTTTCTTCTATGTCCATTGAAAAGCTTTACAGGATTTTATGAAAATGTCAGTGAAGCCCAGCCTATATCCTCCGCATGAAACACAGAATTGTTCTATCAAATTATTGAGCTGAAAAAAAAAAATCAAATCTGATTTCTTACAGGGCAGGGTTCATAGTTCCGCTAGTTAAGTGAGCCTTAAGAAGAAAAAGCTTAAGGAACAGCTTTCTTCCCTTTAAAAGTTCATTGGAGTAGCACTAAATGAAATTAGTACCAAAAAATTAAGACTGAAGAAGCCCTCACTGATCTGAGTAACAGCTTCTACTTATTGACCACCCCGCAAAATCTAGTTATACCGAAATTAAATTCGCTAGTGTAATGGTCCTGTTCCCCCTCAAGGCTGATACAGCACTGAAGAAATCTTAAAGGTGCCAGTGTTCATGTGAAGCTTGCTTGGAAAAAATAAAATAAGATGCATTATCGCAGCTGTATAATTTTATGCCAGACCAACAATTCATTTATGGCAAGGGTTGTAAATTTTTTTCAGCTGCCACTCAAGAGAAAAGACAATATCTAGCACCTCAGTGGATCCACACCCTCTGAGCACTTGTGGAAAACAAGTAAAGTTTCTAAACATTAAGTGTTCAGTAAACCTAATCTTTGTTCTTTTTCAAGGAAGGGGAGAAGAGAGGGATCATTGACCTTTAAACTGCTTCACTTTATTGATTTTCAAGTAGTCAAAATTGTAAAACCTGTGAGCACTTGAAAGACGACATGGATCAAAGTTATTTGAATTCATCAGTCAATCACATCTTGTAGGTGAGAAGGGAAGTAGTAATTTCATATTTTTGATTTCAGAAATGCTTTTCATACAATCACACTTCAGATTTTCATAATCAAGACAAAGAAATACAGTATAGGTCTCAGAGAAGGAAGCAACAGAACACGGTTCTAGGACAAGTCATACATTTTTACCCTTTCAGCAAGAATAACCACCTGCACAAGTGCAAGATACTGAACAGCTGGTTGTGAATCCATTCTTTCAAAAACAATGCCCAAGTCTCAGAATTACAATGGATCATAAGTTGTATCCCTCAGCTGTGTCAGACAAGACAGACATCATAAAGGGTTATATTCATAATATTTTGTACTGAAAACAAGCTAAGCTTTCCATCCTATTAATTAGTGGTAAGGCCTACAATACGTCCTAGGCAACCCAACTTCGAGTACTCCATGAAAGGTGCAGGTTAGCTGAACCACAAGTCTGAAAAGCATCATCTAAACCAAAATTCCAGGAAGTTATTTCTGATTAAAATGGTATCAGACCAAGAGGACCCAGACCAGTGACATTTAAATATGGAAGAGGTGGCTGTAAAGATGAAGGAAATAAAGTATTCCCCATATCTCAGACGTCCATGAGGCAAATAACAGTGGGTTTAAATGGCAGACGTAGAAACTTTACTACACAAAATCATGGAATCGTGATAGATAGATCTAAATCATAGAATGATTTAGGTTTCTATGTTCTCCTGGAAATTATCTGCTCCAATCTCACCAAAACAGGGCTGACTTCAAGTTATATCTTTTAAGTTATACATTAGGAAAGAAAATCTGTTTCATGGTATGCCAAAAAGAACAGACTGCTTCCGACTATTGGTAACTCCATTATTTGAAACCAAGAACTGGTTGCGTGGAAAGAGTCTAAGAATTTTTGCTATGTTTGGGGAAAAAGAATGAACCCCTTGAAGTCCTATTCTACAGTTTGTGACCTTGGTTGTTTAGTCCATTCCTACCTAGCACACACATGAAAAAAACCTTTGCCTTAGTGGTATTTAAAGATCCTGCAAAGCAGCTTTTTGCAATGTTCACTGAGAAAGTACATGCAGGGAGATTCATACATCACTGACACCAGCCATGAAAAACAAACTGCATTATTTGCCAAACATCAATTTATAAAATATCATTTAGTTGTTTCTCTGCAAAAACCAAATTAATAAGTGTTATTGTATGAAATATTCATGAATATGCATTACTATACAAACTTTTTGCACAACAGCTGTGAGTTGTTTACTAATTCTTGGTTTAAAGCATAATGACATTATTTTGAGGAGGTGAATATTGCTGCAACTATGATTATAAGTGAGGATTAATCAAGTAGCCAATGGAGTAAACAACCGCATTTTCACCACTGGTATCACTGCATCTTGAAAGCCACAAAAATTTACATTAAAAGTAGAATTTAAATTTCTATAGAAGCAGAAATTTTCCTTTTGTTTTGTGTGAAAGTTCAACATGTGGAAACAAAGGGCTTTCAAATGTCTCAAGGAATATTTTTTTCCAGGCACGTTTCAATGCTAGATCTGAGATCACAAGAATGAAATTTGCAGCAGGAAGATAAAATTGAAGCATAAAAAAACCCGACGGACTTGGGGTTTTCACTTTACTGAGAACTTCCACTTAGAAGAAAAAGAAACTATACATTTTGTGCAAGGCAATTACAGCTCTAGATTGCATAGTTGGCAAGTAAAATCTGTTATTTTCATTTTGTTGCTCCCTGTACTAGAACACAACTGCCTCTTCTAAATGAAGAGATCCACTACCAGAATTTGTACATACGCTTATATGAAAACAAAACTGTGCCTGGGATGAGTTACAAGCAGAGCACGAGTTTCACATGATTAAGTTCTCTTTAAGCTTTCTCTTTGCTTCCCTGTTTTTGCCTTGACTGCTCACTTGCATTTGAACATCAAGGAGATTTCTTAAAGGAACTGTAAGAGTACCCATCATCCTGTTCAGGGGTCCTTGAAATTTGCATCTTTCAATTTGATCTTTCCAGGTCAAATAAAACCTCACTATCTGCTGCAGGATAGTTCCTGTGACGAGACAGTGACTACTACATTGTAATGCCAGAGTATATCCACATCCCGGTGCAGGAAGATTCAAGCTTTAGAATGCCGTGCTGATAAAGTGTCTAACACTCAAGGAGAACAAGTTACAAGCAACCGAGATATATCAGTCCTGCTGAAGTGAATGCTGGATCCGGTGGTCACATATTTTTTGCATATAATTAAAGGCTAAAATAGATTTGGAGGTTAGAGAATCCTATTCCTTAAGATTATGGGCATCTAAATGACGCTCAAGGTAAGGATAATTTGCATCTCTTTCTAAAAGCTTCAGGAGTCCAGTTCCAGTCGCAGTTGCATCACAGTACTGACATTAAAGCCTTTATTATTCACTTCAGTAAGAGATGATTTCTCGCATGAAGTGGAGTTACAATATCTTGTTCAACATCTGAATTTCTATACGCGTGCAAATTATTGCTAAAAATAAACAAGACCCCAATCCCACAATTTCTTACAGGTAACCCTTACACAAACACACAATACTATGTATTTGCACAAGGATACACAAAACAAGTTCTTTAATTCTGTTTTGCAGTCACAGAAACTTCAAATGAAAATTAATAAGCTATATTTTTTTTCTTAAATGCATCTGGAGAATAACTAACAGCAAGTTTTCTGTTATTAAAATGGCAACCATGTAGTCATCTTTATTTCTTCCTTTCTCCCTAGATTTTCTCTATCACGGTTCCATGCTAAAGCTGGCTGAGATGTACTTCCACTCTACTCTATGCTGGAGGAACGGGGATATTGGAGTGGCAGAGGTATACAGTTCCCAAAACACTGGCTCTTCAGAACTACCTGCCCTCAGGAACCGATTTTTAAGTTTTATGTGAAGGGGCTTTCCTACTTCTATTTTGTCACATACGATTTTTTTTCTGCTCTTGCAAAATGCCATAAGGTTAATACTTTACTTCCATTATTAATACACCAGTATTTTGACAGCCATTATAGGAATATTCATTAATAACACACATATTAGCGAAACCGATTAATATAATGCAATAAAGGGCATGAAATTAATCTTTTCTAGAATATAGATGAAAAGCATACATAAACTTTGATCTTCTGCCATGAAGCGTTCTGCAGGAATTGATTTGATTTTATTCGTTATCATAAACAATGTGTTTACATGTCATGCATATTCTAGGCGGGAAGCTTCCAATAAATCTTTCATTTAAAACACATCTGTAACTATGCATGGTAATCCTATACATACAAGATGACTTTTATCAACTCTAATTGTTCATTGATAACACATCTGATCATTTGGCCCAAGGCAACATTAAAAATTGTAAGTTGTTTTTTTCCACAGTTGTAATTACCATATGTTTTCATTAATCTGATGCTGTTATCTCACTCTTTGCTTAGTGATCTTGGTGTCAATCAATTATTCTGCCAGCGCATGCATCAAACCAATTAGAATGGGAGACTGGAAAAGTAATTTTTTAGTGCTGAAGAATTGTTCCAACAATCTGAGTCACAAAAACCGCTTTTTAAACATAAGTGACAAAACGAGCCCTGTGTTTCCAAGGACCTGTAATTTATTCATTTGTACAACATCTAGTATTTCTCTGCCCGTTCTTTGAAAAACTTCGAGCACATGGATACCTGTTAAAAATATTGGTAAAACCCAGTATTTTCTTTTACGTTTTGAACATGTCAGAAAGGGTGAAGGAGAAGCTGCTCTGGAGCAGCTACACACTTGATGGTGTTTCTTAGCAACAACTTCTTGGGAAAAGTTTGCAAGGAACTGCAAATAGGATTCAGGCAGTACGATGTGGTTCAGTAATTCAGTTCCTTGCCCCTAATTAAAATGACCCTGAATCTCTTTTGTTTATGAATAGCATATTTAATCCAAAGAGTCTGGGCACCAAAGATAAATTTATAGTTAATAAACACATGCTAAATTACAACTGTAATTTTTTTTATGTAAGGCAATCGCACCAAAAATACAAACAAGTTCTGCACTCCATATTTGAAGCATTTTTAAACAACATTAACTGTCATTTAAAAAAATAAAGGGAACCCTATATCGAACACAGGAGGGGAACCCAAGTTGTACTTGTCACAGGATAGTAAACTGCCTGTTTATTTTTAACATACTTCAAAGAATGCCTGCACATAATTTTTGTTAAAATAAGTTTTAGCAGCATTATAAAAACTGAAAATTATTCATCACAATGCTGACAATATGAAGCATAGTTAAACAATAAGTTTTCACATGACCTCTGTTTATAGTATTTAGTTGAGGAAAAAAAGCTTTTTTAGTTACTGGCTTTTGTTACAATAACTTACCCACAGCGCCAACTTTAGTAGAGAGAACACTAAGTACACTATCTGGTGTACTGGATCTATAAAATAGATCCTACAATTTACTCACTTAACCAATTTCATTACAGTTAATCTACAGCACGAACACCACCGAAATCAAAGCAGGTACATTTTTTTTAAGAGAAGCCTACTAAATGCATCTACTATGGACCGCACAGATGACAAACTCTCACAAAGCACTGTTGATATAAAGCAGGATAATATGAATCAATAATAGAAATAAAATGAATATTCAAACATCACCACGATTTTGTTCATCAAATTTAACTCAAGAAATACATTTTTCATTGGACAATTTCCTCGTCTTGAGAGCATTAATTAGGAATTATGTGGAATGGTCTTTGTGTTCTTCAGTGGAAGCACATTAAATGAGTTGTTTGAGAGGGAAGACATGTAACCTAGATTGCAAAAATTTTTGGGAAATACCTTAGTTTATATTATCTTTCTGGATCATGGCTGGAACCAGGCACTCCTCCAATAACTAAGAAAGAGATGCACTTATCAAATCTATATGGCCTCAGTGTATTTCAGAAGCCTCTGGGCTAGCTAAAGGGCTCTCCAGTCTAATAAGTCCCTTGAATAATGCCAGCAAAACAAGCGGCTGATACATCCCCATACCTTCATTTGGGAAAGCATCATAGTACAGCTCTTCATTTGGGCAGGTTGCAAATTAAGATTTCTCACCATCTCCTACAGTCACCCAACTGCCCAGTTATTTTAGTGGCTGGAAAAGATTTCCTGACCAAGTGAATGCAAACTGAATGGAAATTGAGTGCCTTCTTGCCAGCTTAAGATTTTACTTGGTGCTCTTATTATTGCACATTAGTATATTTCTATACTCCGATCATCTCTATCTGGAACATATCTTAATTTCATAGAATATTTTGGGTTGGAAGGGACCTTTAAAGGCCATCTAGTCCAACCCACCTGCAACGAGCAGGGACATCTTCAACTAGATCAGGTTGCATGGAGCCCCGTCCAATCTGACCTGGAATGTTTTCAGGGACGGGGCATAGACCAGCTCTCTGGGCAACCTGGGCCAGGGTTTCACCACTCTAAGTAAAAAAATTTCTTCCTAGTAGGTTATCTAAATCTACCCTCATTCAGTTTAAAACTGTTACCCCTCGTCCTGTCACTATACTCCCTGATCAAGGATCCCTTCCCATATTTTCCTGCCTCTTCCAGTAGCCCCCTTTAGCTACTGGAAGGGGCTCTAAGGTCTCTCAGGAGCCTTCTCTTCTCCAGACTAAACAATCTCAACTCTCTCAGCCTGTCTTCACAGGAGAGGTGCTCTATCCCCCTGATCATTTTGGTGTTCCTCCCTCTAGACTCGCTCCAACAGGTCCGTGTCCTTCTTACGTTGAGGGCCCCAGAGCCGGATGCAGCACTGCAACTGGGGTCCCACCAGAGTGGAGGCGGGGGGGCAGAATCACCTCTCTCGCCCTGCTGGCTATGCTTCTTTTGGTGTAGCCTGGGAAAATTTACATGAAAGCACCCTAGATCCATTTCTGAAGGCCAAGTATTTAGTGGGTTGAAAGTCTCCAAACATATCAGAGACACCCCACCGCAGAAATGGAAAGCTGAGAGCCTTTCAGCTGTCTGCTCATGCCTGACAAAAGCATTTCTACCTCACCGTGGCTATCACTGTGTCCAGTCCCATAGACAGGGGACCCAAGGGGTAAGGAAGATCACAAAGCAATGGTTGCTGGCTTTCAGGATCAATTTAATTTCAAAATTACCTAAATTAGGTGGGTAAAGCTTAGAAAATTGAATTTCATAATGAAGTATGGAATTTTTTTGGAGTTATTTTAATTTCCAATGGAGAACAAACTGCAACTTTTGATTAGCTCAGAATTTACTTAATGTTTTGAGAACAACAGTATCTTTCCTAAACTATATTATTTTATCCAAAGATAATCATAAAGAAGTGATTGAGGATACAATGGTGCTAGTCTTCATTTTTCTTTAAATCTGAAATGTGCCAAGTCAATTCTCACACTTGTTTCTCATGTTTGATAAACGGCTACACTGCTCTTGCCAAACTTATTTATATGATCAACAACTTAATTGCAACATAGTAAATACTAAAAATTCAACCTCCTAATCCTATTATTTAAAAAAGAAAATGCATCTCAAATGGTCTGAAAAATAATTTTTATGCTAAAGAGTGAACATTTATAACTGTTATTTATATGTCTACATTAGCAAACATCTCTCACTACATTCCTGCCTTCAACACAGGCCATAAGTACATTTATAATTACAGCTTCCATTCATGCAAATGACAGTTATGCCTCGGTAGTTATCAATGGAAAAGCTAGAGAAATCTAAGCGCAGCATGACACATCGAAAAGCATTAAAAAGCCTCTCTATCAACAGTTGACATACAGTAACACACTGAACTGAGTCAGATGTTCGTCTTTGGAGATTTTGTGCATTATCTCAAAGAGTGATTGATAATGCCAGAATTAATGATGGATTTGTCTGTGGTTTGCTATCTCCTGTTTATCTGAGATGCATTACTGAAAATAATCTCCCTGCGAAATAAAGATCCCAATATAAAAACAGGCTTAATTAGAAACTCAACCCAAGCAAGGCATTTAACAAGTCAAAGAGAAAGCTGAACAGTTGGTTTTTTTGTCAAAAAATTCCTACCATGTTGCCTTTTACAGAGATAAACATTTTGTGTCAGACTACACAGGTTATGTCTGTTAACCTAACAGACATTCATCCTCACCAACATTAGCACAGGAAAGACATAGACTGACAGTCACTGCCCTGAAAACAGTGGTTTAAGCCAGGGTGAAACACGTCAAAAACTTGAGATAAAAGAAACAAAATCAAAGTTCACATGGGGCTATCACATTGTTTTAGATAGCTAAAGCCTTCTTGCATTAGGCTGCTTCTGAAAGGTTCAATCCAATAAATTCTGTAAACTATGCCTGGAAAATAATTCCTACCGAATGTTCAAGGTTTAAAGCTACAGTGCGGTCCTGGGTGGGACAACTTGCCAAAGGTTGAAATTCTATTTAAGAGTTCTCTCTGAACTCACCAGTTCTTATGTATCTTTATCTACAACACACGTATGAAAGTGTAAGTGGCTCAGCAAGCAGCAATGCAGTACAGACATCCTCAGAGGATTACACAGATTTACTTGCTAAACCCTCAGTCAGTAGTGTTATGGCCTACATATGTGTTTTTACAGTAGTTGCTACAGCGATTAATCAACAATGAACTTCTAAAATATAACAGTGACTTCAAAAGGTCCTTTGGTTCTTTTAATCTGTTCTGCCATGGTTCTCCTCCTGGCAGTCTGATCCCTCCTTCAGTGGCTCTTTGGAGGCAGCTCTGTACAGCTCCTCACAGTTCCATCCTCAGTCACTTTTGTGGTTATCTTTGGATTATCTCATATACAAATGAAATTTGGTCTGAATAAGTTTTCAGATTCCACTTGAAATCACTTCTTTCTGTGATTCTGCAAGGGCACACGGGTTAAGGCTGACATACCTGAACCAGTTTTAACAGAACCGCTTGAAGTAGCAATTCAGTGGTGATGACGTAGAACAAATTGGCCAACTAATTCATCTTAAGTTTCAGCGTGTTTTTCTACAGTTTTACATAAAACCTCACCTGTTCCATCATTACTGCCATCACTCCTAACTAATGCAGAAGTATGTCTAAATATGCTACAATCACATCTTCAATGGTATTCAAATATATCCTGGCACGCTTGCTGTCTTAGTCTAAGATCTTTATAACAGTGGTTTCTTGATGCATGTTTAAGTCTCTTGGAGTTATGATGAGTTAAATCATGGGGCACGAACAAAAATAACTAGAATTTTAAAGTTAACCTAATTCTGTTTGTTCCATTCCTACATTTAAATTCTTTTTCGGCATCATAACTTCTCACTGTAATTTCATAATCTATAGTTGTTGCACAGTATGACTCCAAAATTTTAAGATATATATATAGAATGATTTTTTCCCCCCCCTTTCTTTAACAACATTCTTGGCAATTTCAGTGATTAAGAGACTTCTGGGGGTAGGGGAAGCTTCTGGTTTTTTTCCCCCCCCAGATGCTGCATAAGAGATGACCAAAGTACCTCTAACGAATATACATGAGTACAGCATTAAACAAAAGGAACAATAGCTTCTCTGTGGAGAAGACAAAGTTAACCTGGAGCTTAGCTTCTACGTGATACTGCAGAAAAAGCAGTGTATATAAATATCTCAAAAGCAAAGATATACGTTATAGTTTTAATCCATATGGATAGATACTAGCTCAACTGAGCAGATCACCTACACTGAAATAGGAAAAAAAAAAGAAAACTTGAAATAATTCATTCGTTCTGCATCTATCATTCTAAAAGACTTAATTTCAAAGCTAAAAAGACAAAATCTAATTTTTAAAAACTCTGTGTTCATAACATTCAAATTCTTGTACTATAGTCATGAATACAGTCATGAACCTGTAACTTTAGAGTAGTACAGCAAATACATAGAGGTGTGAGAAACTAAAACCTGGAAGTTATGTATTAGACTTACTCTGCATATCTTTCAATAAAGAGGTATTTAGAATAACATGTCATACACTGTTTATCATCATCATCATCTAGAGCCACATTTACAGGCTAGCAACATCTTTTTACGATGCTCTGATTTTAGAGATGCTTTCAATTGTTCCTCCCATTAAAATTAGAGTTAAAAATATTCATTTACGCAATCTGAGCCATGGAATGACTTCAACTAAACTAATTAGCATAACCTTCTCAGATGTCATCCATATTCATTTTGCAGATTGTGGCAATGCTTAATGGCAGAACTAGAACTGATGAAGCCTTAAGCTGTTAGTGCTACACTTCATAAACCTGTGAATTCAGCAAATCTTACCGTTGCCACCTACAGCAAGCACTGTGTGTAACGTTAAGTAACTGCTGTAAACTTCATTAAAGCCATCAAGGGATTCATGCACTTAGTCACAGCAAAGATTAGACATAACATCACCGGTGTCCACGCAGCACCCTTCCTCAGCTGAGGCTCCCCTTGGCTGGTGGAAGTGGAGCAGTTATGTCCTCGAGGAGGTGATGTCCGCAGGTCAAGAGCATGCATGGCAGCACGCCCAGACAACTCTCCAGAGTGCACAGCTTTCTGTCTCTGGTCACAGCACATATTACGGGCACCACCAAGACATGGCAGAGTCAAAGGTCCAGAGCCCCAGGACCTGTGCAAAAGCTTCCGTAACTTCACCTGAAGAGCTGCCTGGGCTTACATTTCTTATGAGGTAACTGGGTGACATCCAACCCATGGTGGGTATCGGGAGATAGGCGGTTGCCAAAATATCGGCAGTTCTTTTGGGGAAATTAGGTTATTAGCAATCTCATCCAGTCTTGGCATCAGCAAATATGGGGCCATTCAGGACTACTACAGACAAGTGGGCTTGTGTGAAACCAAGTGGGGAAGAAGCTATTATACTGCTGATCTTAAGCTAGATGCATCTTCCTGGGTGGTGCTAGAAAACAATTTGAGTTCCCATATGAAGTGTTGCATCCTCATTGAATATAAACCACGAGTTACAAGTTTAATATTCCTTGTTATTAATATCATATAAATATTCTGACCAGCAAATCCTAAAAGGCTACAATCACACTCCTCATCCCTTTGGCTTCGAGGACACTAGATTAGAAACAAGTGCCTGACTACTTCTTAGGATCAGAGTTTTTCCTCCAACTCGCCTCTCATGCACTTATCTCCAGCCATCCATGGACACGCATTTTTTAATGGTATCCACTGGCTACAAACCTCATGCAATATTTACACCTTTTCAAAATTACAGTCACATTGCTTCTCCATTACAATACTTTACACACAGCTTCTTCAAATATTAACTTTGCAAGAATCTCAAGAAAACACAGCCTGGCTTCGTTAATGTTTATAGGGTCATTGAAAGTGAGAATATCCTTTACAAACAATTCAAATACACGGAAGTGGCCACTGAGATACGTGATTTATTGTTATTTTAATCCTTTCACACATGAAAGGACACAAACTCCTGTTAAATACCTTAACCCACATAGTCCAAACACCATTACAGAAGCCAACAATTTTTCCAGGAGCCCCCAAGCCCTAACCCTGCTTCTAAACTTTTCTAGGCATTAGTGCTACAAAACATTAATATAATTAACAAGCAAAAAAACCCCTGTCAACTGGACACAGATGCGTGTGTCTTCCAGGACAAGTAGCACAAACAGCAGCCTTCCTCTTGGTGACTTTTCATTTGAATTTTAATAAAGGCTCTACCACACTGGAGTAAACAGCCGTTAGCACAGCTCTGACTCTAAATCAAATTCCTTGGTGATCATTGTTGGGACGGACTGGAATATAGAAAGTTATTTTAGCACTATTGATATTTTCTGATTTATACTTAAAACTTTTACTCAAGTAAAAAGACCAAAAAATTGTAACATCCTTGCATATATTATATTGGATGGCTCGGGCTAGAGGGTCACATCAGGTTTTTATAATATTTCCATTCCAGCAGCACCCAGAAACATTAATAACTGGATTTCACAGATAAGGGCCAAACAGGTTCCCTGTGTGCCACTCTTCAACACACATTTTTCTCTTAACATGGAGATGCAAATTCCTTCAGAATTTCAGTGCGTTAATATCTTTCAATAAAAATTTTTCCCTTATCTCCTAAATGACTCTAATAATAATAATAAATTCAAGTAACTAAACTTCGCTTTCTTTGAAAGCTTCCTCATATGTTTACCAGTTTCACTTCATTTTTAAAAGGACATGCAAGAGCCCCCACATTAATATTTTAAAGTGCACATTTTCTACTTCCTGTCTCAACCTGAATCCAAGACGCAGAGAAAAAAAAAGACAATCTTAATTGCTCTGTACATTTTAGAATATGCATGTATTCCTTATGTCATGTAAATCAAACTATAGACATGAAGTGGTTTCATTGAAGTTTTTCTTTTCTGAAAAGATTCTTAAAAATTGCTGCTAGATATACATTTGTCATTGGTTCACATTCAACAAGCACTTGGGTCAAGCATCATTTCATATCTCTGCAAATTAAAACCTCTCAGTAAACGGATGGCTAATATCCTTCAACAGCAAGAGATGGAATTTATTAGATCCCTTCCTTCAATGGCACAGTGAACCAGGTAATTGATGCAGTAATGCAAAACATTATTAATGCTATTGCCTCTGCTAACTCTAAACCTATCATGCAGTCTTTTAAATCCACCGTGGCAATTTCAGTTACTTCCCCCCACTCTTGTTGCTGTGCTTCACAGTTCTGCATCAGAAACTTGCTTAAAAAAAAAAGTGTTCTGACACAGTTATTTCAATGAAGACAAACATGGAAATTCTAAAAAATACCAATTTTTTTCAAAACTAAGGAGGAAACTAGAAGTTTAACCAAGTAATCTATCCGTGGTCCACAGGTACTTAAGGTTATGACTTAGGGAAAGTTACTATTTTTGCATCTAACATTTTTATCATGTAATTAAGATAGATATCTAACAAGTCCTTTTGAAAGGGCAGGTCTTCAAAACCTTTCTTTTTAAATAAAGGTAAGCATTTTAAAGGCTTTGCATCAGGCAAATATTGCTTCACCAGCGTCACTTGGCTAGCAGAATTTTTTGACCCAGTTGTTTTTAAAAAAGAAGAAAAAAAAAGATTCGTTTAAACATAATTCTCACTTAGTTTTCTAATTCTGATTTACTGAATCCAGTTTTCAAGACTGCCATTAAATCCACACAATTCATCAGTGTGTGAATTTTTGCAGCAAGAGGGTAGGCATGACTGGGGAAACACCGGTGAGCAGTGTCCCTTCTGCATCGGCAGCAGCCAGCTGGGCTCTTACTGACTCGGCAGTAATTTTCCTTTCTTATTTTGTAAGGAGACACGATACATAGTTTAAACGAGGTGTTGAGCAACTCATAGGAGAGAAGCAAGTTCAAGAGAACATTGTCTATTTGGTTTTCAGGGTGGCGATTGTAAAACTGGTCTTAGCAGTAATGAAGGGCTGAGGCTCTTCTGCCTTGCGTCCCACAGAGCGCTCAAACACGTCTCGGTTTCATCACTTAGACACTATTGCAGCAAGGGAGCTTAAAAATAGCACACCAAACCAAAATAACATGCACAGGAAGACTTGATTTATAAAAACTATGTTCAGAAATTATGAGAAAGGACTTCAGGACATTCTGACTTGGATACTTGAACTGTTTCAAACTACAGAATACTAAGTTAACTAAAATTGCCTTCAATTCCCCTCTATTTTCTCTTTGTGCAAGACAAACGGCCACTAAACCAGCCACATCTCTGTCAGGTTGCGCAGACTTCGGGATCTCAGTATTACACTGTGAAGTTTTAGCCAGTTCAGCCTTGATAATATGAGCATCTATTAGTCTTATTCTCTTATCTGATTTCCAGTCCCCTCTCCAAGGTCCACCTCTATCCTCCCCATGAAGTGGAAATATTACAAATAAGCAGCTAGTGAGTGACTTGCCCAGCATTTCTTTGGTAGATGCCCAAACACTAATGATTTGGTTCTTCATTACCACTCTAAAAATGAATAATCTTCCCTAAGAACTAACTGGCACACAAGAGCAGTATTAGAATGAAGACCAAGAAATAAAAAGTCCCAGAACCAACATCGGATTAACTGTTTTAAATAGTACTTTATTTGTAGTTTGAATCTTTGAATATTTCTCGCTCCTAACAATTCACAAAGTTGTCCTTCCATTTTTAAAAATCTATTATTTATGGACAAAAGTTCAAATCGCATTGCTTCAATCAAGCGTTGCTCTGGAGTAAATGCATTTTTTTTAAAGCAAAGACTGTTTGACTTTGCATTATTAATATTTTAACATCAACTTGGCGAATCTGAGCAGTTGTTGATTATGGCATAAACTCAATCCTGTATAAGAAAATTCTGTAAGTGAGAACTGGTGTTCAAAATGAAGAACAAGCAAAGGAAACAGTTTTCATGATCATTAAAGATGCATGCATTATTATTATGGGAAACATTTTAATGAAATGCCATTAAATAACTGCATTTTTTCCTTAGTTTACCCCAATCTATCACATCTTTCATACCTTGTTTAACTGGCCCTCATAGTAGCAGAGGGGCTTGCTCTTGACTTTGCTTCTACAGGGGTTGTTGTAACATTAACTCTGACATTCTCTGTCACAACATCATCACTACAAACTTTCATGCTCTCCACCCTGTCCCCGCCATTCACTTAACCAGCTTGGGTGGTAAAACGTAACCCATTTCAAAGAGGCTACAGGCTAAACTATGAGGATTTTTAACATCTTTATGGCTGTTTCCAATCGCGTAAGCAAAAGAGAAGAGTCCTCTTGCAGTCACAAACAGATCCTGGAACACTGCACCTACACCACACTTAACCTGGGGGTGTGCCTTTATAAGCCCTTGCAACACACTTGCATGACTAGTGTTAGAGAACAATAACGAGAATCTGCAAGTTACACAAAGAGGCCACTTAACCTAAGGGACAGAAGGCAAAGCATTTAAGTGTGTTTTAAATACTCCATCATAAACAACTAGAAACAGCCATTTACTTTCACATCTTTAATTACATTAAAAAATAAAACAAAACAGTAAAACACCTACCATGTGCAACAAGGAAGTCTCAAAACTAGTGATGCGGGACTAATGCCTCCAATCAACTCTGACCTAAGCATCAAGGCACGTTTCTGATCACAGAAGATCGGTAGAATTAGAGATGCATTAATGCAGATCACTAGTGCCTGCGTTGCACAGAAGACTCCTGCCTTCAACAAGTGTGCATGGTTTCTAAACAGAACCACAATTCCCATTGCAGAGAAATTCTGAGTAAGGGGTGATGGGAAAACAAAACAAAATACACCCCAAGCTATTGTACCACATTCTGTTTCAGCTGTATCCAAGAAATCCTAACAAATAATTTGGAAGCTGTTCAAATACAATTTGGAATAACAAAAAGCACAGCTTCATTTCAGAGGCAATATGAACCATTATTTTCCACAGGTCAGCACATTTAATGCTCTCAAAGCTGGAAAATGCTTGAGCAGAATGTAATTTCTTTCTACGTTTTTTGGACATAATTGAGGAATATCCATCCCACAATACTCCCACCTCCGTTTACTTTCTCACGTGGGATTCTGTGAAGTCAGAGAGGGAGAAAATGCTCTTTGTGGAGAAAAAGAACAGAAGGCAGGCAGGATGGGGACTGCAGAGCAAGTTCCTCTGCTGGCAAAAATGTGCTGTCTTCCAGATGGTGGGAGAAGGGAGCCCATTACATTCCTGTGGGAAGAACTGCATAGCCAAATATTTGCCAGGTGCTTCAAGTCTCTTGCTCTGTGCAATTGTCCTGCCCTCTTCTGCTCCCTGTTGTTTAGTACAGCAGCTCCATTTTCAGGACAAATTGACTGTTTAGAGATTGGAAGAAAGTGTTCCCGATGAGGCCAAGACTGGCAGACATTTCTAGGAGTATAACTTAAGCACTCTTAGGTTAATAGGCATAGGACTCAGAAATCAAAGTAAATAATCTGAGGGAAAGTCTACTTTATCACATCTTCTGTCAAACATCCAAGAGTGCTAAAAGGCAAGATGGGAACTCAAGGTAGCACTGAAGACCCCAGTTTTCATAGATGGACATTAAGCTTACATCAAGTTCTCTATTCAACCTAAGTCTCTCTAAGTTCAACCCTTAAAAGGTTGAACTGTGTGTAGCACTAGGTACACGGAAAAGGGCTATTCATTAGAGGTTTACCGTATTAGGGGGATAAAGAACCACTCCACGACTCCTACACTAGCATCGCTTGAAAACTGACAAGTACATTAACAAAGCTGCAGTGTGAAACTTCAAAATCACCTCTTTAATCACATGCCGCTCAAGATCATACAAAAATCATAATAAACATCAGACTGACCATTTTAGAGTGCTCACCGCTACTCTGAAGCGGGTCATTTAATGCAGGGATGGAGGAAAAACAAATCACTTCTAGCAGAGCATTTCTAGAGCATCAAAGAAATCTGCAAGTATAGTCAAAGCCAATCTTTTCCTGACGAAAAAGGAACCGTCCCCACCGAGTTCACATGGGTGAGCTTGTGTAAGCAGGTATGAAGCTTCCGTAATGCTCTTGAGAATTTAACAAATGTTTCATAATATGTGTGAAAACTTCAACTTCTTTATTCTGTATGCCTGAGAGAAATAAGTTTTTTGTGCTATCATATGATCCTAGCAGGTTTTACTGTATAAAAGCAAATAAACACCCCCCTAAAAATGCAGAGTAGCAAATTTTTCAGATTCAGAATACAAGAACACATGCAGGACCCATCCCTACACAGACATTGGAAATCAAAGGCCTAAGATGGAGTGACTCAGTTTTTAACACTGAGCACATGGACTGAATTTGCACTTTCTACTGATTTGCCAAGTTGTGCCTCATTAGCTGCATTTCTTGTCATTTCATTAAAAAAAAAAAGGCAGTATGCTCATTACCAGTGTTACATATTTGATAGGCTTTTTATGCTGGTAGCTACGTAATGAGTAAATACTTTTAGTAGCTATTAAATTTGAAGTGTAAATTAAGTAAAACACTTTTTTCCCCTGACACTAATGTGTTTCTTAGACATACCAAAGCTCTCTCAGCTATATAATACAAAAAGAAAAAGCTTTGTCTTAATCTCTAATGATATTTCAGAAATGACTTTTACAGTACAGTAATTCCAGAAATGATGAGAAATGAAGACCAGCCGTGACAACTGAGTTTAAAGTTAAGCTGAGGCTCCTCCAGGGAGAGCACAGCCATCAGCATGAAAATATTTTTCTGCTGAGAGACTCTAGGTTTCCTGAAATAGCTTGTGCTTCTCCAGTTTACAGTATTTTCACTTTAAGAGCAGAAGGAAGCCTAGAGACACACCAGAATGGACGGAACAGATGTGAAGTGCCGACAAGTAAGATAAAAGATCAACCTGGAATGATGAGAAGTCGTTTATCTGAGACATCTCGTTGCCAGGGCAATAAGGTAAAGACCACAGTAGGTACAACTGGAATATCCGAAGTATACACAGAAGTAGCACACTATGAAAGTCACAGAAAGGTTTATGAAAATCTCAGGATAGCAGAGTGACTTATCTCCTCAACATAATACTTGGCATGATCATAACTGTTATACTGTCTGTTCAAAGTCCTGACTCTCATTGCAGGCGTATGAACTGAAACTATTTATATCAGTGCAACCTGAGCAGAAGTTGATCTGAGAGACTCTGAGAGCCAGGATACTCTGGGAAAACAGAAGTGAAAAGAAGAAAAAAAAAAAAAAGAAGAAAAAAAAGAGTCAGCCTTGCAGAGCTGATTAGGAAAAAAAAAAAAGATTACCTCACTTCTCCTTTCAGATACTTGAGGGCACTTTCATTCTTTCTCCCTTTGCGCATAAAAAAGAAATATGCAAAATAGGTCTAACCTTGTCCTCCTTCCTCAGCAAATTATCCCAGTAACTCCAGTGGGAACCCTGCCAGTAGGGGCATCAACTTGAGGCATAGCTGAGCCCTACTGGAAGTCCGGGAAATATCATGAAAGAATTGGACTAAGTTTATTGAAAGATTCATAACACATCAAAGACCAAAAGTTCAGCATCATTGTGATTATCAGAGTGATACCAGGCAAGGATCTGCCTCCAAAACTCAAGAGTAGTTTGTTTACCACACGGTTAGACTTAAGCTAAACTTGGATCTACAGAAGATTTTACAGTTCAAATTCAACTAAACATCTTCAATAGCTCTTCCATGAGTATGGCTTTAAGCAATATTTTCCGAGCACCCACCTTTTTCTTTAGATGTTCCTGAAAGCATGCAGGTACAGGACACATTTAAAGATTTTAAACTTATTCTATAACTTTATAGATCAAGTCATGTTCCTGTTATAGCACAGTTCAGGAATTACCTTGAGGAAGTCAGTGCAACTAATTAAAAGGCTTCACTTAATGAGAGAAAAGGAGAATCTAGGCAATAATCTCTAACATCCTTAAGTATTATTATTCTACTTTCCCCTCACCCCTTTCTCTGAGACAGACAATATCAATTAATACCTTTTACTTTAAGACTAAGACTCAAATCCTTATTCACATGCTGGTGACACCTCTACCTCAGTATACTTCTTGAAAAAAAAAATATTTAGAGATTAACAGTAAAAAGTACCTGCTGCTTTCAAATCCTGCCGATACCAGGGACCCTTTGCATCCAGGCAGAATTTTTGAATAAAAGAAATATTCTTTAACTCGTATGCCCTCCAAAACGCTTATTGGATGTGTCTAGTAACCTATTCGACACACTTGATCGCTTGTGCCAGTTGGGTTAATTTTTCCAAGTGCTAAATGAAAACGTATTATGTTCACATTCAAATCAGAGGCATATTCCCAGACCAGGACACTAATCACAGATCTAAAGAAGCTCCACAGAAGCAAATGTGATTTTATTTGTCTTTGATTTCATGGGTTGTGCCAGTCTTTGCTTCATCTGCAATAGCAGTCCCATTTTCACGTGTTTAATTTGATGTAAAGGTGTGAAAGTTATGTTAGTCAGCTTCCCTAACTGAAACTGTTATATTTCAAACTGCAATGCATGGGGAGGTTGGGGGAGGACACCAAATGATCCAACCTGTCAGTGACAGACATTTTGAGATGCTTGATACTAATTAAGCATATCAGCTCTGATGCCAGACTTCTGTAAGACAAAGGGCTCCATCAAATTGATAAGACTCTGCTAAGCAGGGTTTAAAATTAATTCATAATTTCTTTTATGTTTGTCATGTTTTGTGAAAATGAACTGCCATTCAATTTTTCATAAGCTCTGCACAAGCAGAGGAAGCTTAATTTCAGGCAGTGTGCTGACAGGCCTGGGTAGTTTTATGAACAAATTATGATTACACACAGTGATCAAGCTCCAGATAATTGAAGCAGCACACCAAGCCATCCAGCGTGCAAATATTAATGGATGTCCCCAAAGTCTCTTTGAATCCGCATAATCTAAGAAGTTTTAGCTTCTTCTTGCTTTTGGAATATTTTCAGCATAAATAATTAAAAAGAATTATCTAAAGGATCTTCCAATGAAGATCATTCCATCTTAGATTTCCTACTGCTTGGGGAGGAAACAAAGTGAGCCTATGGCCGTAGCCTGACATTCAGGGCACCTGCCTGGGAAGGGCTATTTCTGCATCCTATTTCTGATTGCAAAAGTGAACACACTCCAAAGTCAAAACTTTCCTCATCTATTTTTAGGGGTGCTGAGTTCACTGCTGTCTAATAAATCAGCAGAACTTTGAGAACACAGCACCTCCAAAAATACCAGGGCTTTAATGGCAGAAACATGGCGTGACAAACTCAAAAAAGCGTAGGCTAACGGCGTTAATTCTGCCTAAATGCCTAATGTCTGACATATCTTTATTTTAAGGTATCTCAGAGTTCTAGAGCGAACAGATATGTCTCAGTGCAAAATATTGGTATTACCAAGAATAAGGCTATTGTGACGATTTAGTTAACATCTACGTCTAGTCTACCACTGAATATCAAGCCAGCGAATTAACTAATCACAGTGAAAACCAGTAAAAAAAACCCCTTGTCTTTAATATTAAAAATCTAAAGCCACAATTTGTTTCAAGCTGGCAAAACAAATGGTAAGACTCTTTGCTTTAGGCATTGGGGGGGAAAAAAAAAAAAAAGCATTAATATTGTCAAGGCAACAATGGATATTTTTTAGTATTATTAGGTGGAAAATTGAAGGTGCAGAAATCCTTCACTTGCTTTGTAATAGCTTGTTTAATAAAGGGGGACCGGAATAATCGTTTTTCAACTTTAATATTATTATAGAGAAAGAGAAAAATGGTGTCTGCGATGTAATGCTGAAAACCATTTTCCTGCTGGTTGTGAACAGCCATGTCTATTTTGACAAATCTATTGCTGCAGTAAACAAAAGAAAAACCCTTTCACTACCACCTCATTAAGAGAGTCATAAGTGGTTTTCATTGATTAGCTCCTATTATAGCAATAATCCTCAACAGGGTGCATGCTACATGTGAACACTCTTGTGTATAAACAACTACCAGCGATTAGCGATCAATGAATAATTTTAGCCAGAGAGATAAATGCAATTGGATGAAAACATATTAAGAGCTACTTCGTTTCATTCTCCTGATACTCAAAGGAAGAAAAGAGATTTAGAGAGTTATCCCACCTCGTTAATTAGTATTTTCTTATAAACACAAACATCAGAGACTTATCACCTCAAATAACATTTTATAGAATCAAAACTAAGTCCTACATTGGTGGGTTTTGCCCAGACTTTTAAAAGATTTCTGGTTATTAGCGTTCATTTTTCTATTTTACAGATGTACCGAACCATTTTGCAGAGAATGACTGTAAGAGGTACACATTTAATAGCTGCAACAGCTACAGGTTTTCACACTGATGAACCGCAAGATCTGAAACAAAAGGGAGCTGCAAACGCAGCATATTCTGGTCAAGGTGTTTCTTCAGAGCCCTCCCATGCGGCAGCAGCAGGCGGCCAGTCCTTCGTGTGGGCTGATTGCAGGAAAACCTCTTTTTTTTTTTTTATTCAAGGGTTTGAAAGCTTTAACGGGTGCTTTCCAGAATACCAACATAAAAAAAAAAAAAAATCTAAAAATCAGTGGGAGCCATGTGGCCTTTTTCCCCCCCGCCACGTTTGGTTTCCAAACAAAACACAAGAGGAGCAATACTAAGCAAAACACAATGCTTTGCACTTTTGTGAGAATCCACAGAGCATTAAGTTCAGGCTTCTTTTAGCGAATTGAGCGTCCAATCCCTTGTAATGGCTGGTCCAATGTTAGAATTGTGTTCTTGTTCTCTTATGGAAATAAAAGCATAATATTATTGTCAAAGGGATACGTTCTCTGACTTCTGTCTATTGTTACAGATATTTATCCACGTTTATTCTGCTGTCATTCTCTGCTGGTTTTCAAGTGACTCACTCTTTCTCTGTTCAATTTTCCTTTCACTTTAATGCAAATCACAATGCTATTGATGCCCACACATTCACACATAATGTGTTCTCAAACCAAGTAACATCTACATTTCAAATTCAAGTAAATATACCAATAATGTCACTGGCAGTCTGACTGTCCTGAAATTCACTTTAGCTGTAAATAAGACTGTCCTTTGATGTTTCTGACTGCTTTTGACTGTTCCATGTGATGAATCCATAGGTGCACTTGATTCTTAGTCTTTCTCTTCCTTCAGGCTCAAAAATTACATACATTATTGAAAATATTTTCACTGTGAAGTGAAAGAACTGACTAGTATCCTTTCAGAAGAGCAGGTCCTCAAACTGTACGATATACAGCTCTTGGCCTATGAAATTTGATGTAAACTCACTGAAGCATTTCACAGGTTTTGATTTAAATCCAGACTCCAGCAAGTCAGCTATGGAGATGGTAACGGAGGTGACTGGTACAACAGGGATCTCAGAGGCAGTAAGTGAATTTTAAAAACCTGCTTAGCTAGAGATATTACACCTCCTACAGCACACCCGAGAGTGCAGCAGCAGTGAGTGGGCACAGCTATTGCCAAGAAGACAATTATACTTAACAATTCTTATAAACAGGGCTATGTAACTGATGTGGGAAAACAACAGGAGGGTCAGGGAATGGTTGCCTTACCCACATGTGGCTTTCACCCTTAAGACCACAAGATGGGCACCCTGCAAGCACTGTGTCTGCAAAAGCGTTATGTCATCCTTTCGTGCTGTCCTTACACAGAGGATGTGCTGTTCAGATCTGAACTAACATGCCAGAATGGTCTGAATCAGAACATTCAAATTTGTTTCAGCTGGTCATTTGCGACAAACACTGATGCAACATTTCTAGTTTCTCTTCCAATTAGTCAGAGCTTGTAGCACTCTGTCACTTCCCCCACAAAATTACTCCTTGTTTTAACAGTGCTTTCCCAGGTGAGGCATAAGTAACAACTTCTGGCAACATTCCTTTCAGTGTTCCTTGCCAATACCACACCTCTATTAAGGAACAACTGACAATCACAAGGATTGCCGATATCATCCTAGGGCTTGTGTACCTTAATGAACTTAAAAGATCAGTCTACATGAACTAACGTTTTGATTTGAGTGCTAAATCCTCTCGACTTGAAAATTAGAAGCCTGAATCAGACACTTCAAAGTTCTCATTGTGAATCATTACTTTTTGTTACTGTATACATTGTAAATTGCTGCAGATAAGAGCCTTGTCTTTCACTTACAACTGCTTAGAAAAGTAAATTCCTTTTTATTAGCTACAGCATGTAAAGTTTTGCAAGGGTGTTATTAAAAGCACCTAACTGTTCTTTGAACCAGTAAGTACATATTTCTCTTTCCAATTGAGAGAAGTTTCTGGTGTACCGAAATATCTTATTGCATACAACAGTTTTATATGATGTTTTAATTATCTGTGCAAAGCCTCAGACCAAGTTCTCAAGCCTTTAGCTTTCTTGCTTAATCTAAAAAGATTATTCACAGGGTAACAATTAGGGTAAATAAGAACTTCAGGGAAAACAATAATAAAAACGAGGTCAATAAGAATATAGCTAGTTCAAAAATATACTTTGTTATTCTATCACCTACATAACACATGATGGTAATAATAATGCTGAAACAAGAGTACCGATTTCAGCGATAACTGCACGGAAGAGAGAAGTGTCTCTCTCAAGGCTGTAACGTTATTACAGGAATAGCACTGCAGAGCCAGGCACATACCTTAAGGCCTGCAGGAATGATGGATGCAACACACTAATTCCTGATGGCTAAAGGATGTTATTACACCGTAAAGGTCATTTGTTCAATCTTGTGATACATCTTCAGCTGAGAATGGCGATTTAGAAACTTGAGCTACAATCAACAAGCAAGCTACAACGGCAGCTCTGCAGGTAAACAAATCAATGACCAAAAGACAACTTCAAAAATCAGTAGTACTCGCTTTTTGAGAGATGGGAAAGAGATGATGGCTGCTACCTGAATTCATTTAGTCTAATAATTTCAACATCTGTGATTCTTTATTTTGAAATGATAGCGTCAAACTTCCAAAGGGCAGTAGAAACTGTTTGACACATGAATTTTGAGCATAGACTAATAATTTAGGATTCAAAATACTGCATCTGTAATTCTAGGTATGTGTCAGTGTATGTATCCTCACGGGTTCCCCTCCGCCTACCTTTGGGTTTTTTTTGGGGGGAGATATACACAGAGAGAGAGAAAGAGAATTTGGCTTATCGTGCATAACGTTTAAAGGTACAGAAGCTTGTTTTGCAAAGGTTTGCAGTGTGCATATTTAGTAATTTTAGTTTTCACAGAAAACTAAGATTGAAACAGAAGAAAAAAACCTTAGAGAAAGTTTACAAAAATTAAAGTTCAGCTTTAATATGTAGATACTCTTCTGGAATAGGAAGGAAATATGCATCAATGCACAGAGTTGTTGTATGACACTTCAGAGCCAGCTGCCATCAGATCTCAAAAAAGATATTTTGATAATCCCTACCAGGAGCTACTCCACTGCCTCAGGTCTTCCTCCCACCCCTTCCATGCTTCTTGCAAGAGCTACTGCAGACACGAGGCTCTGCCTGCGCAGCGGCAACAGCAATAGCAAAAATAGCAAAAGCTGCCATCAGGGATTTGTTGTATCTGCCCCCAGTTCGCAGACCTCATGCCCTCCCCTTGCTATGGCTCAGGCAGCAAAACAGTAAATGAGTTTTAAATAGAACCTGAACTTCGTTCTCTTCATGGTGACATTACCGTGTGGCTTTTGAGTTCAGCGGAGATTCTTCCGACTTACACAACTTCTGAAAGAAGTCAAGGCCCACCATCATGACACCATCTTTGCGATCGCACTTTCATTACCAATACTGTGGTATTACCACTTGATATTACCAATATCAAGTTGTTTTGGGGATGGGGTGTGTTTCTTTTAAAAAAAAAAAAAAACAAACCAAGAAAAGCCTTCATATTCCTCCTTCTTTGGCAAGTATTTTTAAAACAACAGAGTAAATTCAGTAACAGGTATGGCAGTAAAATATTGTCCATAATGAATCCTTTATAAAAGTTTTTTTTTTTAAACCAAGAATAAAATCACCTTGCCTTACAACAGTTAATTAGATGTATTTAAAGTTTTTAGCCAAGACAGCTTCTTAAGTAATTAAGGAGTTCTAGAGTATGCAAATATGTGTTATTTACTTACAGTTTGTGTTAAAAAAAGCAGTAATGGTTTAATAGATACTAAATCCTGCATGTTATTAATTTAACTATATGGAAGATGAGAAATTCCTTTACTATTTCCAGACATAGCTTGACACAACATGTGCATCATTCATCTGAACACAGACTAAACAAGCCATGAAGGCACCAGGAAAGGATTTAATGCAACACACGACAGCAATGCTAACTCTTTGGGGTGTTAGGGGAAAACACTGACCACCTCTTCTTTCAACAGACAGCTTGTCATTTGAGTCAAGCAGGGTAAAATATTCAATTTAACCAAGGAGACCCCACACATTTAACCAAGGAGACCCCACACATTTGACCAAAAATACTTTCTTCAAGATTCAGCTCCCTCCCAGTATCCTTTCACAAGTGGGATGAGAACATCCATAAGGTTGATTTGGCAGCAGAAGACCACCTCAGTCCAAGTCAGTCCTGGCTTTTCCAAGTCAACCTTGGTTGACTTGAGGAGCTGCACTGACACCTACTCTGTCTGCTTCTCAAGAGACACTGGCTGCAATTTAGAAAAGACAACGATAGAAAAGCTCAACATCACATTGTGTTAAAGAGACTGCCCTTTTTATCTTTTTTTCAGGTTATTGCACTCACAATGGAAGAGGAGATTTCTCAGCTTGGAGGCCTTCTGGAGCACAAAATACAGCAGGAAAAGCACAGGAGGCACCAATATCCCAAGGCACTGGGGTTTCCAAGACAAACAGGGAGCAGAACTACTGTCAGCTCTTGGGAAACAGAGAGGAGTATGTTTAACTGGGAACCCAAATTTTGCACAGGTTCATCAACTCATGGAGCCACTGAAAACTGCTGGACTTGAGAAAGCAAAAGCAGAAATAAAGATCTCTAATTCAACCGCACAGTGGGCAAGGAAGAAATTTGCTTTTCTAATCTTTTATTGGAATCTGTCTCATCCAGAAGATCAGAGTTCTCCCTATTTCAAAACTACCCTGTTCCAATAAAACCAAGCTCTAGAGATTAGAAGCCCAGTAGTCTCTCTCAGCATACTTACTTTAAGGAAACAGTGCTGGCAGTTACATTTCGAAGCTACAGCTAATTTGGGATCCTGTCAAAACTTTCAGAAATACCATCTAGTTAAATATGCAGCAAGCCCTGAGATACAGTAAATGCATTATACCTACAGGCACTAACGGCCACTTTCAACACACTGAGTCATCAAGTATTGGAGCACACTTGCTAAAGTCCCCCTGTATAATTGATGGAAAGACAATGGCAGCCCCAGGTGGCTTGGGCTTGCTTCCTTTCCACTGGACACGTGGGTCAGATTGGGGCCACCGAGCTCCTAATCTGGACACCTCAGACTAGGTGGGAGGAGGACAAACTGTCACTGAATTTGAGGGAGCCACGCGGGAGCAACTCAACTTATACGAGCATTTTCCTCCCTCATTTCATACTGGCCAGTCCCAGGCTCACTCAGGGAATGAAGCATCCTCAGTATGCATCACCCTTGTGCTGGAAAGCAATGGTGTGAAGAGATGTAATCACTGTCATGTGACAAAAACAGAGTCAAAATCACTTCCATCCCCATTGGAACTTATTTTCTTCACTCCAAACTGCTATTTCTGAGGGTCTTAATAAAAATTTAAGAAGTACAAGTAAGAGGAACTTGGCTTTTTTCCTTCTGCACTGATAACATTGCAGTTTCTGAATGATGAGCTACACAATACTTCACGTATTTTTTCTTGATGTAAAGGAGTAAAAATCCTGACATCATAATGCCATGGAAGGATGTAACTGAACACACATGTTCAGGGAGGCGGAAATTCTATTGTTTTTCCATCAGAAGCTAACAATGCTTTCTTAGTTGTGAACAAGGCATTTGAGTACCATTAACCCTATAGTGCTTTTATTCTACCTTTAAGATTAAAAATCAAATCATAAACTTTATCCTACTTACCCTAAGTCATTCCTACCCTATTTTTGAACATATCTGAAAGAGCTTCTCAACTACTTTTATTCCATTACCTTAAGTACTTAAATTTCATTTTCAGTAAGGCACTGTTTAATGAATATTTATGAGTATATCCTGCAGTGTTCATTGAAACTGTAGACTTCCCTTCACAGCAGGCTACAGATTTACATTTTGCTTTTTATTACTAAAATGTTAGCCACACAAATCGATGTCACTTGGAAAATAAGGTGACAGTTCTTCCCACAGCTCTAGCACCTTCCTCTGAGTAACTTCATGTATCATACTATTTTTTGGCTCTGGAGAAATGTATTTTTGATATGCAATATTTAATTAAAAATACGTAATTATAAAACTTCCAGCAGCCACTATTTACACATGGCAGCCTCAAGTCAGCAAACCACTGCGAGTAGTCTCCCTGAAGTCACTGAAATCACCAGCATGAATAAAATTATTCACTTGCATGAGCGATCACAAGACAAGATCTTCATTACAACCATACACAACGTGATAAACAGCAGTGTTAATGCTGAGGTTTCTTCTGTAGGCACCGATTCGGGGTTGTTGATCCCAACAATGGTGATGCATGGGAGCGGCACCACAAGGCCCTTTGTCAATTTTTTTGCCAGGTGCAGAAATGCCAAACCTTTCTCCCAGGTGGCAATGATCACTTAAAGAAGTCCCTCCATTGCAACATGTTTGTTGAAAACTAAGAACACCTGTATCCCTCTCTCTATTATCTTCAGCTTTGCACTTGCAAAAGCAGAGGTAAGCAGATCTATACACACAACTACTGACATTCAGAGAACATAAAGTTCACTTATTCTAAAGTAGAGAAGTGACACAAACATTTCGCACACAGCTGTGTAACTCATCAGTGAATGAGCAACAAGCTCTTCTCTGTAACCAGCTACAGTCCAAGATGAACTTAAACAGGATCAATTCAAGTAAAGCAGCCCAGGAAGTGGGGAGAAAAATAAAATAAAATAAATAAATCAGACTCTCTGGTATTCCACAGTTTCCTTAATTTTATTGTTAAATTGAATTTCTGTGTCTTTTTCTTGAGGCTGATGTGAAAAACATATCAAAACTTCTATGGTGCCAAATAGAGGTTTAGCCTTATGTACTTTGTAGTCTTTGCTCAGGAGTGGTTTTTTCCTCTCAGTAGAATCATCCCTATAGGCTGTGAACAGGTTGCAGCAGCCTATAATACAGGGTTTCTATGGAAGGTGTTAAAAATATGCTTTTATTTATTTAAACAAGCTTAGGTGTCTTAAGCAATATACATACATATATATATACACACACACACACATATATATACACACACACAAACACCTTTCCTGAAGGGTGAGATACACATTACAGTCTCAGGGTTTCAGTATGAAAGAGGCAGCACTTCCATTGTATAGCCTGCTAGGTAATAAGTTCACAAGAGTGAAGAATTTTCACATGAAGTAAAACACAACTGGACATTGTCATTTGTCAGTTCTAGAAATATTTCTGATGCAGATGATGTAACAGAATCTGACTTTCAAATTGCAATCAACATTCAATTTGTAAACTCACAGTTCAGAATAGCTTAACTCCTGCTACTTCAGTATTTTCTATCATATGGGGAGGGCTTTCTATTTTTTTAAAGCTAAGACTAGAGAAATCTGTTATCCAATTTCAGCAGCTGGAGCCTGCAGACCACATCATTCCCTTGGTAGTATGTATCAGAACAGGGCTTCATAATACCTGTGCATTGTAGTTATTTATGGAAGAATTATAAATTTGTAATATTAAAATTGTAATTGTACAGTTAAAACAGACTATCCCTAACTGTTCTTGAAATTTCTATTAAAACGTACTCTTGCTTCCTAATGCAAGATATACTCTTTTGTACATGAACATTGCTTTGTCCACTGGATGGCAGCTTAAACACCAAACACTCAGACAGAAGGGAGTTGTAGCGCGTCACCTGGGCCAGAGTGTAACTTGCTACGTGCCCATTCATAGCCTATGGCTAATCCAAAGTAAAACGAACATGCATAAGCATCAGGAGATGCAAGTCATGAGCTACCAAAACATTAGCCAACATCTGACCTCTGATAAACTCAACACTTGTGTAATGGACAAGGGAACTGCAGGTCATTGATAACTGATAAAACTAGGACTATGTTAAGGTTTACATTTAAAAAAACAAATAAAAATCTGTATTTCCCTTTAGACCATCTTTATGGCTTCATGTCTGAACCGATACTGCTGTAGCATTATAACTACTTCCCCTGTGCTTTCCTGTTCCTCGGTTACCTCTCGTAAAATTAGGTCTCAATACCGTAAACAAAGTGCAGTATAAACGCCATTGCTACCAATAAAACTATACACAGAAACCCAAGGGTTCATTCTTAAAGTATAAACTCTTTGAGATACAGTCTTGTTTCCAAGTTCTCAAGGTTGGATTTTCTTCAGAAGAAAACATGCTTTCTGTACATAAAAATAAGAGCTAAGCAGCAAATGTGTTGTCTTTGCATATGCTCTAATTTGTAAAGGCACTAGGAGATATCTAGTTCCTGAACTCAATGGTACTTCTCCAATACTTCAAATCAGGTGGAGGTATGATATCTTACTGATCAAGACTACAAGACGCTGCAGAAAGGACCCAAAAGAATAAGACTGTAAGATTACTCACAGGTATAACTGAATCCTATGACAGACTTCCTCTATAAAATTAGAAAGATAGAAATAATAAAAATGCCAAACAAAACACACCAGAGGTTCATATTAATATACAATTCTACAGCATTGATCTTCTGCCATCAACAGATGGAGAGATTAAAATGGTATTGTTACACCTCAGGTTTGAAAGAAGCACGGCATGAGATACTAAAGGATTTTCCAGGGAACATTGTAACAAAAGAGTCTCAATGGGAATTCTGCAGATAAACACACGGGGACAAACTGAACACAAAGCATGGTATGTGTACCATTTCTCCTTGTTGAAATTCAAACAGCCAAATCACCTACATAGAACAAAACCAGATTTTCAAACAAAATCAACCTCACCCGGAGATACACAGCTGTCACCCACACTCACATTTTAACAGCCTGCCTGGGAGAGCCTGGCAAGATGTTTGAACAATTACTACAGTCACATTTCACTTTGTCCTTCTGCCAAATTTGCACTTTTTTCATTTGTGAGCCTTCTGCAAGGATAACTAATTTCTTGCCAAATTGCTTACTTCCATTCAAAGGTTCATGAGAATCAGGCACCCTAACAAAGATTAAACGCTCTCAAAAAATCTGATGCAAAGAAATGCCTCAGATAAGAATAAAGACTACATTCCCAAGATTCTCACTCTTTCTACCTAGCCAATAAACCTTCAGTGGTAACTCGTTTTTTCTGCACAATATTAGAATTAGAAAGGGATAGAAAGTCAACCAAAAATACATCCAGCAATAATCTCTGTAAAAGGTATGTACTGCCGTAATAATTTTGCTTGTTATGAAGTTGCACTTCGCATCCATCTTTACAAATATCTATTTTGAGGTAACCAAAATATAAATCAGAATTGCCTACAGAGTACAACAGTCTGGAAAGGACCATCCTGTTGCACTTGCTAAGAAGCTGAAAACTTCAGGTAAATTGTTCCAGATTTGCTTTTGTGTATCATTCCATTAGGAAAGTCAATGTCACCTTTACTGGATATTGTATATTTTATATAGTGAAGCAGAAACAGGGTTGATCAAAGAGTACGGTCATATAAAACTCTACTACAAACACGAACCAAACCAAATTCAGGTCAGAGAATTGGATGAGAACAAACAGGGTTTTGCTCTAAATCCAAACAAGCAGCTGATGATTTCTATTGTGATTAGTAAATACAAGGTTTGTATATGGTGCTGTAGGTATGGATGTCAAAAACCATGTCAAACCCCGCCCCCCCCCTTCAATGATATAAGGACCAGATTTAGCCTCCCTATTCACATTCAGCTACGCGTTAACTCAAGGCAAACCCCACTGAGGTAAATAAATGCAAGTAATAAATGTATCAGAATCCATCTGACAGAGATGAATTCAAGTTATTAGGTTGGTTAACAGAATTGTTTTGGGCTTATAAATAAATAATTTCCCAAAAAAACAAATTATGGAGGAAAAGAGTAGCCAAAGATAACGATACCAATTTCATTCCTTAATCAGGATCACTTTAACATGTTAAAGATAAACCAGAGAGAAAGGAAAAAGAGATAAACCAATTTTAAGCACTTACTGTCAGCAAGCCTGTATTAAGCATTTTGTTGCAATAAGGAAAAAAAAAAAAAAAGAAAATCCTGTTTCGGAACACCACACTCTAAACATTTGATTTAGTGGATTACACTATTAAGTCCTGTTACTAAAGAGTTATCTTCCAGCCTGCTAGTTTCCTCTCACACTACAAACATGCAATATTTGCGTTGCACGGGGGTGTTTTTTCCCCTCTTGTGACAACTCCTCATAAAATATCTCGAAGTCCTCTTGTGCATTTCACTGTACCTTTTACACCAAAACATGTCCGAAGAGCTGGAATACAGCTCTAACAACTCTGCTGGCGTTCCCAGTTCCTTGTTAAAACTGGAACAGAATCGTGTTTCTCCCTCAGGCACTGCCTTAAAAAACTTCAGGCCATACGTACTTGAATTATTTATCAGAAGTTACTATGCAAACAAGGATTAAATAATTCTCTTTGAGCTGCTTCTGGTAAGCACAGCAGCTAGAGGCATATTGCCTGTGTGATATCTACATTTTATCCTGCCTTCCTGGCAAACAAATTGCCTTTTGCTAGAGACACGCAAGACCTGATTTTCCTCTTTACTCACACTGGTGTAAAAGAGAGAAACCTCCTCAGAATTTGATGGAATTACATCAGCATAATAGTGGGTAAGTGAATCAAGGCCACTATTTGTTTCCAAATGCATTTGATTAATGAGTATTGGACAAAAATAGTACAGGCTTATACTTTGTCCTGCCCTCTTGCTCAATTCATCTGGCATTGTTTTAAAAAACAGCTAATCTGTTAATGAATAAAGGAAATAAACAATAACCACAGAATAATTTCAACTTTTAAAGAAAGCTAACCGTGCCATCAGCCATAGGCAGTAGATAATGTTTTCAGTATTTTCCAAAATAGGTATCACTTTCTAAATGCACTTGAAAAAAATACCTATATATACACTTAAACAACTGCTGTTGTTTCTGTATGATCTCAATTCAAGGAAGTTACCAGTCTGCTTAAAAAAGTGTGGATTTGTGCACTTAGGCAATAAAAGTAATTTAAAAAAGGATAAAAATTATGAGCTGTATCCGAGTGTGTTACGTGGCAGAAAATATCTGGACAAAGAGATAAAACGATTATTGCTTCTGCCTAGGATAAGTACTTCCTTATTTTTGCTATTTTGTTCTATATCCAAACTTAAGAGTATATGTGAAATGCCCATCGCCTTTAGTAAACTCCCAAAGAGGACAGATTGCTTTGTTCGTTTCTCAAAACTGACTTATTTACGCATGCACACAAGTATACGCAAACATGCACACAAGAGTTGACCAGTTCCCTAGCATGGTGAGGCAAAAATTCCATATGCTACTCTTAAAGGAAAGGACACCGAAAAAATAGCGACAGACTTCCATGGAAAGCAGTGCGCCCATGCCACTCATCTTTGAGGGCTGTACCTTTCTAAATATTTAGGCAAGGTGCACCATCCAAGATGCAATAGACTTTGATTTGGAGTCAAATCTGAGAAAGACTTAGCTGAACTTTTATCACCTAACACCAAAAACTGGATGAAGTAAAAACACTGGCTACTTTACTCTGGAGGCAGTAACTCCAGTTCTTCTGTGCAAAACTGTTCCATCTCCACAAGTAAGCCACAAACTCTGGTCTTTGTTGCCAGGATTTTTATTTTTATTTTTTTTCCCTTTTTCTTTATTTTGTCCAATGGCTTTTTAACCCACAATAACAACAGTAACTCAGAAAACTCAGTCTGGTCTTTCCTAGGTAAAGGCTTTAACTATTAAACCAGGCTCCTCTTCCTTACTTTCCGCTGGGCTCACATAAGATCTTTCCCACCTGTACACAGCCCTTGAGTCTCTCACTCTCCAGACACAACATCTCAGCAGATCATGCAGACCACTACAGTGTCAGATGGCAACCGAGAGAGGGGAAAAAGCTGGGGTATATTCAGCAAATATATACGGCGCAGCCCTCAAACTGAACTCCTCAGACTGCGGAGGCTGACAAGCCAGTCCCGAACCTCCCAGACAACCTTTCCGGCCACCACTAGCCCCCTAAAAGATGCTTCTCAGTGGATCAGGCGTCGGATGCTGCATGGGTAGAATCGTCCTGGCAGCCTTAGCTGTGTTTCTAAGGCAGGTGGAAGTTCAGACTCACCTTCTTGGCTCAAGATATTTCAGTGGCTAATTCTGTAACTCTCCCCTGGGTGAACCTAGCCCCAAGCAAATCCAGTGACTGATAGCTAAAGCCAATGGAACTTCTTAATTAATGTCAATGGGTACAGAATGAAGTCCTTAAAGAAGTTAATTAAAATTGAGGGGGTCTGGTGCAATCTAAAGATGAATAGTGTGCTTCATGTGTTAATACAGAATTAAAAAGAAACCCCAAAACAGTAGCTCCAACATTGTTCAGGAGCATTAGAAAACTCCAGAGGGGAAAGAATGCGGTACTGGAACACCCTTTACTGCATCTTAACCGTAAATATTCAAAGGAAAATAGTATTGCTAAAAAGGAAGTTTTAGGCCCACAGGATTTCACCTTGTGGATAGAAACAGAGGAGAAATAGTCAAAGACTTTTTGCATTTCAGACCAAAAGAGCTGTATGCCCATTAGGGCTTCATGTCTGTCAATAGCAGCAAACTAAACCAAATTCAACTGAGACACACAAACCGAAGCTGGGAGCACACGTGCTGCCAGCGCTTGCAGCCCAGGCCACCGAACCTCTGCGTGGGTGCCTGCCCACCCCGCCGCATCCGCTTTCTGCCGGAACTTTAAAAGCAGCATTAGTAGCAACATTTCTTTTTGATTTCGTCCTTGAAAATTAATGCACTTTGAGAGACTGCGACACACAGGCTGGTCTTGCCAGATATTAAGTGCTCTCTTCTTCTGCGCACTAAGTGCCTCTCAGAACCAAGATAGGAATCAAAAGCAAGCACACAATCAGATGCTATTCAAGTAGATTATTTTCTTTTCCCATATTTAAGTTGTTGATAGACAGATGCAAAAGCCTGCATCTCCTCACACCTCATTAATTTTTATATTTGGCAGTTTAAATTTAAAAGGTCCCCAGAAGATTAACACTGTTGTTACATTTTCTGTCTTCGAAAGGAAAAAAAAAAAGTGTTATGTGTTTTGGAGTTCTTTTTAGTCCTGAATGAATAATGATTTTTTAAAAAGGTGGGGTTTAAGTACCAAATATTTACAGTTCATGGGGTCTGATCAGTGTAGCTGACACTTACTCGCCAAGCTGAGGAACAGACAACAGCAGTGTGGAACACCTCCCCCAGCTGTAGGGTCACCCCTCTGCTTTCCATAGACATCGTTCTTCACCAATACTTTTATTCATTTATTCACTGCCTCCCCACAGCCTGTTGGGCCCCAGTGCAGGCAGGAGAGAAATGCCTCCAGCTGCTGAATTGGGGTTGCCAAAGTCTCAGGAGGGCTCTTCTCCGTGGCTGCAGGTTTCTGTGTGGTCCGAGGAGACGTGGGTCCTCCCTGGAGGACAAGTTACAGGAGAGGTTAGTGGGAATTTGTTTTAGGTCTAGTCACTTCTGCGTTGGCTGATAATTGAGATAAACTGCTAGATTTAAAGCTGGGTGGGGGGTAGGAGAGAGTACAGGTGGTCCTAATGGCCCAAGCAATTATTTCTTGTAGACTAACACCTTTCTGCTGTGTTGTTTAAGATAACTTCCAGAAGTCACAGAATTTGCCCTTAATTTGGGCTTCTGTTTCTGTAAGTGAAGCCTTTTTCATCTTTCTTTGTATCCGAAGCTTTTTTTTAGTTAAACAACTGTACATTAATACAGAGATAGCATGAGATAACCTTGCTATTGCAGTTGCAAGCTTCCTAGAAGACTACTGTTTCAAGTATATAAGAAGCTAATCTAATTATTCCACTCATATTGTTTCTTGCCTGTTAACTAATACTCTTTTCATTTGATCCTGCAGCATACAGAGTAATTTATACACCCACTAACTCATTAGACCTTTGGGCTACCTCCAGGACCTGAAGAGCACCTGGGAATTGTTATGGCTTTCATAGAGGCAGTGGTAAAATTTGTCAGACCAGCTATCCTCTTGCAAACACATAATTCTGTGATAAAACCAAGTTCTCCTTATCAGCTAAGTTATGCAAGCTCTCAGGAAGATAAGTTATCCAAACCCAGTGATTTAATCTTCTCTAAAGTAAAAGGTTCATCAGTTTTAAGTCCAAATCCAGTATATACTGGTGGGAACAATTTGCAAAGATAGGGAAGCTTCCCTGTATGCATGCTTTTCCCCTCATATATAAATAGGCATGTGACGATTTGGATTGGTGAGCTGAAGGCATGCAAGTGCAATATTAGACATAAAAGTTAAAGAATCCTACCTTCAGTGAAAATAATTGCTTTTTCCCCTCATTTGAATTTAAACTTAGCACTACTGCTGTTGCATTCAGGAGCAGCTACACGTAGATGCAGTCTCTCTTCACACCAAACAATTTTCAGAAGACATCTTAATCAATACTTACAAGATTTGTTTGGGAATCCTAAGGCTTGCAGTACTTCCTCATGCGAGTCTCAGCCCCTTTTAGGAAGTACACATTTTAGAGCAAAAATGATCCTATCAGTTGACCTGTACACTACCAAGTTTCTTAGTACCCACCATAAGATACCAATGACAAACTACTAAAAGATAGTTGTTAAATAGCTACACAGCTTTTAGGACTCGTGTTCCAAGCACCTACTGGACTTCTCACTAACAAAACCAACCAACCGTATACCTGTTCTATTTAAGTAGAGATGAAATTTAGTAAGTGAAGCCACATTTCATTCAATACATGGCATATTTTAACCAGAAGTAAAAATTGCGGGTTTACATGAATCTGTACGGACTCTTACGACTTCTGTAGCCAGTTCATGTTTCTATTATGAAGTGATTTGCCAAACCTTGCAAAATATTCAGATCTGGATGTTTGAAGGGTGTTTGATGTTGTGGAGCAATTCTACTTTTATTCAACCTTTGTCTTTAAAATTACATTTACATAAAAAACTTACCCGCTTTTATACAAACAAGCTGCAACGCTGTTTTGAGACAATTCAAACTATTTGCCAGCCCAATTGTGTTCACATTCTTTAGCAAACTTCCTCTGGTGTTAAGGAAGTTGTTTTAATCCTGACTCTACGATTAAGATTTAGGAATGCATATGGTCATGAGTGCATCTGATCTGAACCACCTTCTTGATAAGCTTTTCATCTCAGCTTCCCCCCCACCCCAGGGGATCCCGTTCTTTCTCTTTCCTAACCCTGCCGCATCATCTCTCCTTGAAGTTTCCCCTCGTCCACGCTGCTTACTATTCCTCATTTATCTTCTCTCTTTGTAGCAAAAATTTTGATACTTTGGAACAAATGTGATATTAAATCTTTTTCACCTTTCACGTTTTGTCTTTTAAGGAAAAAAACACAGCCTCTTTGACAAGGAGCTGTTTAGTTCTGGGTCCATACAACAGAGGCCCCATAAGATAAGCACAGGAAATCTTTGTAGCAATTAAAGTCTTTAATGAGGATTTTTCTAAGGTGATGTCACTGTCCTGTAATAACTTGAAGTAGTCAGAACTTCATCATAAAGTTGTCTGCTACCACTTCGCTTTCATTTAATGGACTGCCTAGTAAATAACTTTGCAGAAAAGCAAAACCAAAATATTATCCATTATCATATTGGCTGTGGATGCAATTGAAGAGACAGCACTGATGAAGATTTCAAATGAAGTTTAGTGGACAAGAGTAATTCGTCTCAGAGCAGGTACCATAAAATAGGTCTCCGCTGACATGAGAAGAGCAGGTTAGTCAGAGCAGGGAAAAAAAGAAAGCTCAAACTAACAAAACGCTGCTGTCCATTGTTACGTATGTATGCTGTTGGGACAAGAGGTGTACATCCTACCAAGCTAGTGAATGGCTATCCATAGAGTGAACACCTACGGGACATACATCTATACATTAATTGTAGGCTGCATAGAAGCTGAAAGCTGGTATTTTCTGGCTGAGCTGTATCTGTCAAAGCCGGGTTAATGTTTTCAGAAGGGAACTAGCCTTTTGGAGCAGATACAGAGCATCTTCTTGGCTGCGAAGGCCACATAACAGAAGCAACACGTAACAGAAATTCTACAGATAGCAAATGTAAAGACCATTTTGAATCCTGGGAGAGCAAGATGGTAGATTTATTTATTTTTTTTTTTTCCCCCCACACCATTTCCTTTTTGTGCCAGGAGCTGTGTTGCTTTCAACTCCACTCAGTGGGTTATGTTGCTTAGCTTCATATAATTGACAAACTGTCCTATAAATCTTCTAGCGGACATCCTAGTGCTTTATAGTCTTCAATATCGCGCTCCTCAGATATGCCTATTCCACAAATGCAATCCAGTACAGTACAACAAAAGAGGAAAGAAAACAAACAAACAAAATATCCCTACAAAACAACAAAAAAAGGACAAGCCTCATCCATTCAGCTTCATGTTATTTTTGCCAGGGCTGGTAACTACAGGATCTAGTTGCCCCAGAAAGATATCTCAAATCTCAGTATGACACGGTAGCGTAATTTGTGGGTGAGACTGGTGTGGTTGTAGACGCTTTTGAGGCACCTCTGCCAAACCTCATGATGATCTCTAACTTTCTAGAGTGGATGACAAACGAGCATCAAAGCAATGTGTAGCCCTGGAAAATGAGGTGTGCTTGTACCAAATGAGGGTTGAGGTGAACAGGGCAAAGATTTCTGTGACGCTGCAGGAGTCCCTTTGCAAAAGCAGCTTCCCTCGGACCCTCTGCAGCAGCAAGCTCAGTTTCCTAGCCTTTCCCATGAGAGATGATGATGATGATATGGGGCTTCTCACCCTCAGACAGGCAAAAAGAGCTCCACCTGCTCTGCTGAAACAGTGAGTTAATCCACCCAGAGACTACAGCTCAAATCCTACTCTGCTTTTCTGGTAGTGTGTAAACCCTTTAGCTCACATTTCTGTTTGGAACTGGATATTCCAATTTTTCAGACTACACTTGTGGACTACTGTGGACGTTTAATGGCATAACTGAGAATTATGTGACCAGTTCGCTAAGATTACTTGCTCTTTGGGCAATCTATTTAGTGAGAATATGACTCCACACCTTCCTCTGTGTGACAGATTCTAGCCCTTGGCTCCCTGGTAATGGAGATGGATATGCAAATCCACTAGTGGCTCTTGTACTGCTCAGTGCCTTCAGGCTCTCAAGCTTCCAATTCATATACTTGGAATAAGAGCTCTCGCTGAAAACATCACGTGTAGCTGGCTGAAACGTGAGGGATCACTCTATTTCAGAGGACTGCGCAGTCCTTTGTATTTTACTTTAGCTTCAGACATTATACCACAGAACAAGAACTTTTATGAATGTAAATCTGATTGCCTGGAATGACTCAATCCAATACATGCAAGAATGCCACACCACTCTGCTTATATTGATTACAAGTTTGAGTCGTGCGTGCACCACAAAACAAATCTATTACGACACTTGTAGAATGAAATCCCGGAAGCTTATACAGGTCAGTAAACACAACTTCCCTGCTGTAAAATATTTATTGCATATCCTGCCTTCTCCATCCATAGTTGTGCTAAAATATACCTTTTACATTTACTACTGTATTACAGTGGGATAACACATTTACTCTATTAAGCAATGTTGTCCGAGTCCTTTCCTAAGCAAAGGAAACATCAATCACGCAAACACCAGCGAGAGTAATAGAGATATATGGAGTAAAAACCTCAAGGCAACAGAGCAAAATTTCTGGATAGCCCAAAGATATGCAAGTAGAAAACAGGGGCTGAAGTTAAAAACATGCAGTAAAAACGTACTGCAAGAACAATTTATCTAATTGACAGCTAGCATGATTGTCCCAGGAAAAGTCTGTCTGTATGTTATTTTTCTTCCTGTGGCCTTTCTTACTCCAAAGTCAGTGCGAGCCTTTCATATCTACATGCTTCCATTGCCAACCAACATAGCAAGTTCTTACAGTAGCCTCGCACATTATATATACTTAAAGATAGTAAGTTTCCCCTTCAATTACAGGTTTTCCTATAAAAAACTTCCGATGACAAATCCTACATTGAGAGACATAAGTTAGAGGGGAGGAGAAAAAAAAAGGCACATCTGTAGCTCATTATGTTTAGTGGAAATGCTTTAGCTAGTGGTACTATCCTAACACTTATCAGGCAAAGTTCTATGCCAGGACCTGCTATGTTGAAGAAGTAATTTTAACTGCTGAGGCATCAGGACAGCATTTCTACCTCTCTGTTGTAATTATTAGTGTTTTGATATCATTGTTATTATCATTGTCATGTCGATATTTCCATTATAACTCCATCACACACGTACTTTACAATTGAAGAGGCATTTTAAGTATAGACATTCATGAAAGGTCAGCCTTTGAACACTTTTTTAAAAACATCAACAGCTTTTTAAAAAGCAACACAAGCTTTCTTCAAGTCTACGCTGCTAATTTGAGGATAGGAAAGAGCAAGATGACTGAACAGTGTTTGTTTCTCTCAAGTACCATACAGCTTGATTTTTTCAATACTGCTGAAATACAGATGTGAAAAATATTATCTAGTACCACAAAGCACAAAGAATCGAAGAAAAGAGGTGAAACATTATAAAGGCTCCTTTCATTTTTTACATTTTATGCCAAGCAGGACAAGAGCAAACCTCCACTTAAAAAGGTCTCGTCAGAAATTAAGTGGAAGACTCACTCTAAAGTCTATCACCAGTCAAGAAAAAAAATTCTACTAGCACATAACCAGCACGGGCGGAACCATGAATCACTAGAACCCTTCCCAGACCACAACCTGACATCAGAGTACTTGTGGTTTAATTCACCTGGAATGGTGAGGATTTCCCCTTGTGCTGAGCAAAGCTGGTTTAGGCCACTTCAGAACAACTGAGAACTATAAATTGACTTAAGTATAAGCATTTCATATTGGCAAACTGTGTTGCCTGCATGCGGTTTGGGTTTTTTTTTCCCATTTTCACAATTTATAGTTATCCCATAAATTCTGTGACCTTCCCAAATTTACCCACCACTTACTCCCTATAAGATATTTTATTACAATTGAAACTAGAAAACACTCAGGCAGAAAGGATGGGCCCTTCGGTATTATAAAGGCAAACAAGACTACTAATTTGCAACTGAAGACTAAACTACTACAGGTCCCAACTTAAGCTTAATTAAAAAAAATCCTTTAACTATTTAACACCACGTAAACCAGGTTTACGAAGAAATAGCAAGGGAGCCTATTCTCACACAATGCTCCCACAACAGATTTACCTTTTGCTGGGAGATGCATCTCATAGATAATCTTCAGGTAGATTTTGCCAACAGCAAGAACCTTCTAAGGACAGAGCTACAAGTACTCTCCTTAATTGATCTTGGTCCTCCCCTTTTACTTCTCCCTCTTAACGATGTATCTGCTACAGCTGCAGTGCCCAATCACCCCTCTTCCAGGATGCTTTTTGTGCTCCAACGCTGCAACTTCATTCTATGATGAAGAATTATCGAGAGTTCATTTAAATCTTTCTGATGTCCTCGTAACTATAGTTTGTACACGCGTATTTTTAAACATTTAGCTTTGACCCATGGTCCTTCACTGTAAGCACATGCATGTTATATCAATAACTTCCACAGGGATGTTACGGAGCTTAGTTAATATTGAATTCGGTTATGTCTTTAGCTGCTTAGATGAAACGTGGTGGAAAAAAAAGTACCATTTTATCATGTCATCAGCAAATGAGCTACTGAAATGAGTGTTATACTGAGAAAATAAAAACATGTTTTCCCACACTAAGACATTCCTTCAGTAATCACCATCCCCTTACTACAAATTTCTTTTTGTCTTTCGCATTTGTGTTGCTGGTTTGCCCTGGAATTCCTCAGCTCTCTCTAATGAAGGAGAAAGCAAACAAATCTCTCCCCAGATTGTCTGTTGAAGTAGAAATGCATGTTGTTGCATGTATTATGTATACACAGTGTGAGGTCAGAAGGAAAGATGGCTGCTAAAACAGATTGACACATCTTGCTATATTGCACTCGGCCACGGATCTATTTGCTGATGTACTGGTCCTCTTATTACCTAACCTCTCCGGTACCACGCATTAGAAAGTTGCTGTTTTATAGAGAAGATCTTTAATGCTTTTTCTTGATCTATTGTTGCTATGCATCTGTTATTCAGCTGTATAAAGTCATTAAGGAATGCTCTCATGGAAAGAAGAGCAGAGCTATCTCTTAGGAACGTGTGTGTGCATATAAAAAATCACTACTAAAAAGTACTTTTATAAAAAAAATCACTCCTGCTACCACATTATGTCAATTCTGCAGTTAATTGCAAATGCAGATTGTAAGAGGGGAACTACTGTGCACAGTAGACTTGTCTATACAGAAGAATAAGTAGGTCTTAGTTGTGAGAAGACAGCAAGAATTTTAATTTCAGAATAAAATTGTGCTTGATTTTGCAAAGACAGTTTTCACTTGCATAGCTTATTAACCACTGTTTCTGCCATGTAATAAAGCCCATCCTCATCTAAAGAGTTCTGTGATGCAGTCCAGGGCAGAATTTCAACAATGAGCTATACAGAAAAATTATAATTCTTTTTTTTTTGTTTCAAGTATGGTTTTTAAAAACAAGTGTGCACACAGAGGGTGCTGGTGCATGTGTGTGTATGTTGTATGTGCAACTCCCCAGGGTCTTTCTGGAGAGACTCTCTTCAGTTACTAAATTCTTCATCTTTAAGCTAACAATTCTCCAATTTAATCATCTGTAAAAAAGTAACTATACTTCTGTTTCGCTTATTCTCCTCTCATGCTTTGCTTCACATTTGTTAAAAGATCCTTTGACGCAAAGACTTGCTTCCACGAGGTCTGTTATTAAACAAGCTAAAATCGCTGCTTTCATTGTGACACTTAATTGGGATGTTGTGCGTCAGGAGCCATTAGAGCTCTCCTGCTGGCGCGGTTGGTAATGCCATGTTATGCCATATGGGAGGCTCAAGCTTGGAAGCGATTTTGGGGATGTTTGATCTCTGTGCCAATGAAGGCTAAAATAGAAATGAAGGCAAGACCCAGCTCCAGGGACTTGAAAGCACAGGTTGAATTACTCTTCGATGTCCCCTAGTGGCTGACAATATGCATGGGAATTAAAAAACAAGCATCTCCTTTTAGTCACAGAGTTAATTGCGTAAAAGGGAGATGCAACCAGTTAATTAATATCACCTTTCCCTAGAGGATTAGTGTAGGTTATTGTATTAGGCCCAGGAACTTCCCTGTCTCAGAAAGTGAGGCAAACTGGAACAGGCTTGCAAAAGTTGGTGGAAGGGAAGATTTTAAAAAAACACTTTCTAATTGCATGATGCAACAACCATGGGGTTAGTTTTACAACTACTGTAGATATTAGGAGGATGTTAAAAAGCTAGCTATACATGATTTATGTATGTTTTTATCATTAATGCTACTAAAATATTGACTATAGTCTTGTAAACCAAGTAACACGATCGTCGTTTTCTGAAGAGGGTCCTAAATCAATGGGGTTTTCGACAGTGGAAAGTTTAAAATACTTTTAAGCACTAATTAAAACGAATTCTGTTTCCAGACAACATACTAGGGTATAAGGATCACGGATTGGAAACTCATTCTATTTTTTAAATTAAATTTCATTAATTGGAAATAAATAGAGTATTCATAACTTGTTTATGTTGCTACTTTAATTTCCTGTAGAAAACAACTTCGGTTTTTCCCCCGAGTTATTTCTGACTTAATTAATAAACTTCTTCAGAAATAAACTAGGTTTGTTGCGTGTAATAGTCTGGACATCAGTATTGGGTTCTGTCTGCCTCCTTAAGAATGATAGTCATAGGTTGGACTGCATTTTTAGTACATCTCTTTGATGAATCCCTCCATCTCTGTCTCTGATTCCGGCAACAGATTTTTACAGCTGAAGCTACACTACATTCATAAAGCATTATCGTGACCTTCTAGTTGATAGATTTTAGGCAAGAGCTTGCTAGAACCCACGGTAGAGCATCTAGTAATAATTTCACCCTCTACATTGTTGCACTATTTGTAAATCCCCTTCTGCACTGATAAACAACAATTACTGGAATTTTGTCTATTTTTTCCTCTTTCTGCATGAAGATTTACCAATTTAAAAAAGTGATTGCTATAAAATAGCGAGCAGTAAGACTGCTTTTGATATACCTGGCATGTAACAAGGTGCAGAACCTTATTGCAAAATACACTTTCGGTATCAGTAAGGAAGTCAGGGCCTCACGAAACATTCAGTTTGGAGCTGCATTTAAGAGCTCTACTATATTGAACCTATACAGCAAGTTGTTTTCAAAATTAAAACCAGCTCCAATTTTTGCAGTGTATTCATACATCTGTAAAATGGCTAGAAACAGCACCTAGGGCAAATATTGCCTCTGCACAAGGAAATTCTCGGGATTCAGCTCTAGTAAAAGCAATTCGAAGTATATTCGTAGTGTCACAGTACTATAGATTTGTAGGCACACAATAAGAAGGTAAAGCAGAAGAGGCACGCAAGAATGACAAGGCTGAGGCTGTTTAGATACCCCAGCAAAGTATAAAGCCAGGCTGGAACTGAAACTTCAGTGCTGGTAAGATTATTGTGTTTACAATATAAGATGAGTAATTCATAGCATAGTCAGTTTAGGGTGACATATCACAAGGTCGTAGTTTGCAGTGGAGAAAGCCCCTATAATTTTATTTTTTTTTCTGCTCCACCTTTATAATCATGCTACTTTTTTGAAACTGAACTGTGAAATCAAACAGTTTTGACTGAGGTTATTTTTAATTGGCAGTTTTGTAAACCACCCCGCAGGAAAAAGTGGGCATCGCTTCAGAGTCTCCGAAACTTCTCAGATGCAATTTCAATGCACAAGTCATCAAAGGCCCAACAGAAAACAACAGGAGAAATTGAAATTGTGGGAGGTATTCAAAAAGTAAAAAATCCCAAACCTAAAGGATGGCCCAAGGTTTCAGCCCTGAGCACCAGTAAATACAGGGAAAACGCAACAAAAGAAAATAATTTCTGCAAGGTAGGCACCTTCCTACATGGAACAACTTTGCTGGGGGCATCTTGGAAACAGGAAAGATGAGGCTTTCCTCTGCTGAAATTTACTCTAGGCTCCTGTCCACTACAGGAAGCCAAAATACAGGAACTGCAAGCAGAAAAGGCAGTCGTCTTAACCAAAGGCATTTATTTGTTTCTTTGTTTATTTAATGGACAACCTTCTGAAGGAATTAAGGGCTTCTGCAGTTCTCAAGTTCGGAGTGGGGTCCATCCTAGAATTTTTCTGACACCATTAGCTCCTTCCGTCAGGAAAACTAGAAGGTGTATTTGTGCAAATGAACTGTCAGCTTCCCAGGTGAGATCACTGGAGTGGGAGGAGGGGAGACAGTTCTTTCTTTCCTGGGAGAGCCATAAAGCTAGTGCCATTTCTTTTAATAGATTTGCCCTTTGAATCTTGTATTTGTAGCCAAGAGCTCAAAAAGCAAAGTATGAGGGGAGAGACAATGGAGGGAAAAAAAGCAGAGCTGATTAAATAGTAGGAAGAAAGAATGAAAGAATAAAAGTAAGAGGAAAAGGAAAAAAGGGAATATAGACTGCTAATAACAAAAGCAGTTCCAGACATCCAGGAGATACAGAAGTCACAAGAGAAAACAAGAGTCTTTAAATAAGCTTATGGATAAAATGGAGGTTAAAAAGATTTAAAAGGAAACGTGTGCTGCTTTACTTCCGTGACCGTAACAGACTGCTGGTTGGTTTATATATTTATATGTATGTATGCATGTATGTATAAATATATTTAAGAATAGTGGCTGCAGTCTTTTGTAATTCAAACTCCAGCGTCTTCCTAAGGGAAGTGCATCCAGTAAACCTGCCCAATCCCCAAGGAATGCATTGATCAGATTTTGCGTCACAAAGTGAACATTCAACATTTTCCCTTCTATAACACTCTTAAAGTATGATATTGTGCGCTCATCATTAGCTCTGTCTCTCTATGTCCGCAGAGTTGTTCCAGTATATTTTTTTTTTTAATTTGATCTTCCAAGCATACCTTCAAGAATCAATTCTGCAGAAACACTGCTTAGTAGTAACTACTGTGTCCTTACCAAACCACCCCCAGGATCATTTTCAAAGTTACAACTGTGCTGCTTAAGTTCGTGGAAACAAAAGCAGACAAGCGTTCTGTAGTTTGTGCAAGGTTGGTAGTGGCACGCTTGAAGTAAAAAGAAAGTATTTGGGGGTTTACAAGACTTGCTTTCATTATATTATTTCTATCACAAAAAACCTCTGGCATTGCAAGAATAAGAGTGGCAGGAGTACAACATACACAACTGCTATTATTATCTGCTCCCGTGAAACCACTATCAATTAATTTAGTTAATTAGTTTTTAAAGGCCCTCCAAACTGAATTTTGTTAAAGAAAGTTGAGTTTCCTCTGTTTGACACTATTCACATCAAATCATAAGTTTTCTAAAAACTTGCTAGGCTATTAGGAATTCGGAATATTCAGCTTTCTATAGTGAACATCCTACTTAATTAAGCAATCAAGAAAAATAAATCCCTTTGCTTATGTGGGCTTCAGAAAGTGAAAATCGAAAGCATCTGATTTTCAGCTGCTATAACATTAAACACAGACATGCAGAGAACCAACACAAATCCTTGCCATGATCATACACCTGAACTTGGGATTTGAACAGAAGCTGTAATAAGAACAATTTCTGTTCATTGGAAGATCTCTAATATCGAGGGTAAAGCACAAGGGCTTCAGTACTTTCCCAAACATACAAGAAAAGGATTGTATATATATAGGAATAGAATATATATAGGAATATAAATATAGGAAAAGAAAAAATTGAGAAATATTTTGAATAGCTGTCATAACCATCGATTATCTAGATCTGTGTAGATACCTGTGCCCTCCTGCTACATGAGCAGTTGTTCTGGAATATGGAAAAGAGTCCAGGCAAAAATAAAAGCCACTGTTCTGCTCTGAGATGTATGCATACAACTCTGAAAAAATTTGAACAAACTGCAAATGAGCAAAAATGAAAGCATGCTTAAAAGCATAGGATAAAGATATGTGCTTTTCAGACTCAGAAAATGAAGTCAGGCTCCTATTCATATATTTCTGGGGTAAGAAAAATGTAGATTAGAAGTCTCTAAAAGCCTGTCATTGCATTATACTTACCTTCACACATATAAATACATAATAGGCATCAGCTAAAAGTAGAGCCATTTGGTCTGGGTTCATCATGATGTATTTTATTCTGTACAATGCTATCTGGATGTTTTAGCTGGGAAAAAAAGCGCGGTTTCATCTGTGAATGGGTCACTGACCTTAGAACTGAAAGATTTATCAGGCTATGTTTGCATGACAAAATACAGCACTACACAGAAATATACTAGCTCTAAATGTGACATTTCCAAAATGGAAAAGGATTTAACTGAATTAGCACAGTCCTCTGATCAGCCTCCTATGCCCTGCTGTTCAGTAAAGCTACTTGACCCAGACAGAGCCGTACTAACACAGTTATACTTGTCCTGGTTTCTGTGCAGCCCAGCATGACTCTTCACTGAATTTGCCTCAAAAGGGATTTACACGATGCTTTCCAAAGAGGACCCCTAAACCTCCCAACACCTCCTATTTTCAACTTAAATAAGACCCTTACCAGTAAAAGTAAAAAAAAACCAGCAAAGTAAAAATATTTACTTGTTACTACGGATCCTGAGAAGGAGTTGGATCCATTAAACCTTTCACGTCCTCACTATGGAGTCGGTGTAAGCGTATAGAACACATGCACAGTACCAGCGCACCCTAAAAACATCTGGAGTCCCAGATAGCTGCGACACAGCAGTTAGTGCGACCTGCAAGGACAGGTACTCAGTGGGAAGCTAGGGGACTCACTGGAGCCAGAAACTTCTCTAAAAAAATAACCTATGGGGGCGGGGGCAAGAGCAAAAGGAGCATTAATTTAGGTGTAAGTGAGATCTTGAGAACAGAATATATTCAGGGCTCTGTAGAATGTGAAAAGACATCCCTGCAAGGATACAGAGAAGTACCATTGGAATTGCTTCTTTATGGGCACAAATGTAACCTGGCTGACAGCACTGAAACTTAGCGGGAAGAGTATCATTGGAAAAGTAATCTTGCAATAACTCTTTAGAGGGGACTGAGGGACAATGGGGAGGGATAATAATATTCTATGTCAATAAGTAATTCTGTGAGTATAATAACTAATGAAGCCTGGTCTCTTAGTGATCTTCCTCTTGCGAATGATCCATGTCATCTAAAATGACATTAGCTATAGCTGAAACTTTTTCACAATTTATAAAAGTTCTGCCATGAGGGTGAGGATTCTTTGTCATCTAACAAGCCCTTCCCACAGACTAGGCACATCTAGTCTCCTTTTTCTACCTGGGAAACTGTTTTCAAAGCTAATATGAGCCCAAACTGTAGAAACGCAATTGTTTTTGAGACTGCCTCATATATGCCAAATCTATTTGGAGAGAATCCAGAGAGGAAGGAGACAGTCAGAAGCTCACATAACACTGTGTGATCACGTTGTCTTTTTCTGTGGGACAGATGGTTAAACAAAAAAAAAAAAAAGAAAAAGAAAAAGATTCTATTTGACTAATGGACCCTAAATGATGGAAATAGAAGATCTGGGCTGGTCATGGATATATACTATAGCTGAACAGAAGACGAGGTCCCTGTTGACATCTGCTACACAGCATCAAACACACCAGGGGACATGATGATGGGGTACGTCAACACCTAACTGTGATATGTGCAGAAGCAATCATATAATCATGGCAGAGTTAGATCTGAGAGGTCAAATTCTGAAAATCCCCTGCTGTTGGAAATAAAATGGAACCTTGGAAATTATAGGAGAAGTTCTCCTACCTCAAAAACGTGTGTCAGTCGTGAGGGGATTCTATATTAGGCTGTGGTTGGAGGTTACTGTTCTGAGGAAAGCACAGCTGATATACAGGGTTACCACCTCCTCCACACATTTGCTTTCTCTTTCTCAACCTGAGCTATATTCTGGAAAAGATTACTCCTCCTAAGTTAGGGCAATTCTTCCGTTCCTGTGATTTAGGTACCGGAAACGGGTATGTGAAATAATCTATCTTGCAAACAGAGAAAAAAAAATAATATTTTAAGCCAGATCACTTTCACAGATGCCTATAACCACGGTCTTCACAAATAAAGGAGAGCAAAAGAATTCATGGTAACTTTGTTGCCAGTGACTATAACCCAATACAAGTTGTTATAAGCAAACAGAAAAAAATGCACAGTTTATTATGTATTCCTTTTTCTTTAAAATGGCTAATTCCATAAAGCTGAAAATAATTATGAGCTAAATCACTTGGGAGAAAGAGCTAAGCAGGAAAAAAAATAATTGAGAATAGCTTAGTAGATGCTCAATTTAAATGGAAAATCATGAATTATAATTGGGAACTGCTTAAGAGCATTTTCCGAGACGCTCAAAACCAGAAACCAATAATCGCAAAACACAACTCTCTAAAACTGACAAAGCAAAACAACATATTTCAAAGCAAAACTGAACGCAGCTATTTAGACAATGTAAAAAGATATTATTACAGCAAACAGGGGGAAAAAAAGGGATAAACAATAATAAATATAAGCCTATAGGTAGGGTCTCAAGGAAGCTAGCAATAGAAACCGAAGAATATAAAATCAAGGGCTGGCAGATTTGATCAGGATGGCAGAAATTTTTGAAGTATGTAAGGGATGAAGGGAATCCTAAAACTGGTCTAGAGATTTAAAACAGTTACCATAATAATGATGAAATGCTGAAGAACAGAGCAACTGTTTTGTTTCTGGATTTTGAACCAACCATTGGCATATCCGAGTATGATGAAAAAAATCCTTTCCAGCATAAACAAACAAAGGTGAGTGGAACAGCTTTCATACAGGAGGTCTAATACCATTGCCTGAGAACCTCCCTGGGCCATAAATGTTAAACATATTATATTACCAAAATATATTAAATACATTTTGGTTACTGAGGAAACTCAAGACAACTAGTAGAAACCTGAAATTGTACTAATGCTAATTTAGAGAGAGATACAGAAAAGCATTTTTGTTGAATTTCTCTTGACAACTTTTAGGCAAATTACATTTGGTTTCTAAAGTATTGACGTATTATACAGATAGAGTATCACATGAGATTTTTATTAATAAAGTGGGATGATTCAAACCAGCACGAAATACATTAAATTACTTGCAAGCTGGTTGCCTTCTTGAAAATGTAATTAAAAAGAGAACCATCAAGCATCATTAACACTCCAACAGCACTCCATTATGAAAATCCATTGACATCAGGTATAAAAACGCTGACATGCCAATAGCCAGGTTGTGCACCAAGTGCTACCAAGATTGCGATATTCGCATACCGTCCTTAGTCATGAAGTGGAAGGTCTTAAAAGCCCAGTCAGTCCTTCAGGTTTGCTTTTGTTTTTCCATACAAACTAAAATGTGCTGATGGAAGAGTAGATAATTTTTCATGAAACGACTCCATACTTTATTAGTAGTGTGGTTTCCTAAAAGCTTGTTGTTGCATTTCAATTTAATCAAGAAAATACAAAAAATTTCAGTGAAAAAGTAGGATGAACTGCAGCAACCAGAATTTACTTTAATGGTATGCTGTAGAGTACCATAATGTAATAAAGGTTACAGAGGAAACCCAGGTGTCATAAAGCAGTTCCACTGACTTAGGCAGAATATTATACCTGCTGATTTTTCTATTTTCTCCATGCTTAGACTATGTCTATATTTGTGAGGGGAAAAAAATGATGAAATATTAAAACAGTAAGCAGCTTGAAGGTCTTCCATTTGTTTGCTAAAATTTAACACATGCTGCAGTAAAAGACCAAAGCCCTAGAAGCAAGCCGCAGGGCTTTCAGGCAGACAAGGAGCTGCCTCGGTACGTGCCCTGCAGCCACAACCGCTCACCCCAAGCACTCGGGAGTACTGCACCGAGGGTCATTGCCGCTGGGCCTTAGGAAACTTAAGGGCTCTAGACACATTTTAGAGGACAAAAATAGGATGTAATGTTCTTTTTGTCCTTAAGAATGGAACTCAGCTGGAATAAAGAAGGATGCTATCAAAGCAACATTCCCAACTTATTTGTAATGTGATGTAAAGATTAACAGTAGTGTTTCCTCTTGGAAGAGTGGGTCTCCACTTACTGTAAACTGACCTAGGAATGGTCCACTGCTTTTTCTTTCAGTTCTACAGGATGTTTTCTTTTTTTTTTTGGGTTCAATTGTATTGTCAACTCAACCATATTGTCAATTGACTTCAGTTTTTTACAGTGGCATCCAGACCTATCTTTGGAAAAAACTTAGAGGGCAGAACTTCTAAAGAGTTTCAAAACCCTTGCTCCTATGATGGATGGTCATCAGAGGAGAATATTTTTGGGAAAAAACCAATTAACATAAGACAGAAAAGGACCACATTCTCCAGTCTTTCATATTTACTCTGCGGCCTCGGTCACTGTCTGGGGGCACATGGACTGTACTTGTGAACCTGCCCTTCAAAATATGAATGTGTCATATGAGAACCAGGGATTTGAAAATTGAAATACTGTTAACCATTCAAAAGTTGCTAGATGTTTTCCACCAAATCTTCCAGGCTACAAACTGAGAGAAATATTCAGCTTCAAACATAACCAATCAATTAATCTGGATATGATATTATTCTAAATTAAATTCATTAACTACAAGTTATCTAAGTGTTTCTAGGTGGGAAGCTTCAGGAGGGAACCTGTTCCTATTCAACAGAAAAAGCACATTAAGCTTTTGAGGCTATATTCTCAAACTGGTCCTGTAATCTATCATTGCAACAGATTGCTTTGACCGGGGAGATACTAATTTACACTGAAAGGTGAAAATATGCATATAAACACTGGAAATATCAAGCAGTAGTTTACAAAGTTTTGTAGAAATAAAAACTGCCATAAAAGAGATGATAAGACTGCATTTAAAAGCTTACTCTGGACCTCTGTCTATTAAGTGATCCCAAGATGATATCTGGGTCTTCCTCTGCAAATAAATTTGGGATTTATGCAGCATTAGTAAAAACAGAATGACCATATTAGGATGCTGGCAAAGTGAGACAAAACTCTTGGTTTGAACAAGGTGGACATTATCCTTATGCAGTGCTGTAACGTATGGGTAGTTCCCTCACTAGTTTAATAAAAAGTTGAACTATTTAAAGGAAATAGCACATATCCAAGCAAAGGGAGAGCAAACCTGTCAGTACTTATTAGAACAATAAACCACCTAATAAAGGACATACAGAAAGAAAAATCCGGCAATTCATGTCAATTTATTCTTTTTTGCTTTTCTTTCATTAATTTTTATTTATAATTTTAAAGACATACATATAGAGATAAGACAATGAATAGAAGAAGTAATGAATTTAAAATAGAAATTTGTTTTATGAATATTAATATCAATAAATAGTAGCATCAAAGGTTAAAAAATGAAAAATTAAAAACAAAAAAACTAAGAAAGCACAAATTCTCAATCTTAATTAAAATGCATGTATTAATTCAGAATAGCATGAAAAAAACCCTTCGTTTCATCAAAAAATCCAATAAAAAAATATGAAGTACAACAAATTTTTGTGCTGATGGATTGTTGGAAGAGACGGAGACAACCACTTAGGACGTAATGGAGCAGTGACATTTGTATCAAGAAAGATCGTGTTTGCTGTTTCAAATGGCCACATGATCCATAGCTGCATTTGGGGACCCAAGAGAGCCCTGGTGATTTTTAACTTCTTTGAAAGGTACGGTGCCAAATACCCAACCAGAATAAACACTTATGGTTCAATTGTCATAACTGTGAAGCCTTTCTCTAGGGAACGTTCTTTACCCTGACAACGTCAGCGTGTTCAAACCAAGTCCCAGCCCACCTATGCCCTATGTTTAAACCTTGCAAGAGCAGTCAGTGGCTTGATGCAGAAACAAAGTTGAATATTCCCATGCACACAGTGACAACACTAAGCAGAAAAGGGGGAGTAAAATAATTAAAACATTAACTAGATTGAAAATTAAATGGCATGGATCGTTGGGTAGCTTTGCGTCGGCTTATTGACTGTTGGTAGGTTACTTCAATTATTTGCAATTTCTCCTGCAGTGACATTAAGGGCCCCATTGTGCTACGTACTGTGTATACACGCCTGCTCTTAATGACTAAATCTAAAAGGACAACACATGGGAAGTGACACAGAGTCATAAAGAGGTTAATGGACTTAACCAAGGTTACAAGATGAGATAACAGGAGGGATGAGAATGAAATAAAACGAGCAAAGACTACAAGCCATACCTCCTACCCCTTTGTCATGCCTAAAATAACCCCTTGATTTAGACAGATGAGCTTCACAAGCAACTGGCTTTAACAGTCTTAACACAATGCATCTCAAAGTCACCTGATGACTTTCTGGTGGTGTCAGTGGAAAGACACGTCTGTTGAAAGACTACAGGTCTGGCACAGAGGTCAGGAGATGCAACTTTGGCTGCATCCTCTGCCAAATTTTTGGGAAATCAGGGGCAAGCTGCCTAAAAATTTTGTAGACATGGCAGACTTCCCTGCCTCTCAGAGTGTTACGATAACACGTGTTAATGTGACAGAAATAAGGCCAAGGAAAGATATTTAGACCCAAAGTGTTGCCTGATTCTAAAAACTTTCTATATAAAAGCAGACCTCAACTGCAGTGAACTAAAATTCAGAATTTACACTGTCCCCCCCATTTTGGATTTTTCAGTTTATTCTGTCTTAAGTCCTAACTGTAGTAATAGCTGATTTCTGACACTGATTCAGTTACAACGGTTACATGCCTTCATAATGCTAGCATAATTAAATTAGACAAAATTATGAAACTATAATATTACTTATCAAAACAAGGTTTCGGTTTGTTTACACGTGCTGACACGGCTCAGCTCATTTTCTTAGAAGAGGCCGATATATCGGTTTACATCCACTTCCTACTGTTTCCCCTTAGCTATTAATGAGTCTAGTTGCTATAGATTTTGACAAAGTTGATATATTGCTATTTAAAAAGATAAATTTCACAGTAAGCTTCACCAAATGCATTGACATGTTGCACTAAGTGTTATATAGTTGAAATTCATCATGATGTGCATTACAAGCAGAAAAGACTGTTGTTAAAAAACATATATGTAAGAACAGGAAAAATGAAATCACAGCACAGACCAAATCATGTCTTTTGGTCACATTCTCTGATTCTGCAATACACCTCTAATTACTACAGACAAATTTTCTGGGACAGCAAATGTAGCCGTTGGGGGTGGAGGGGTTGCTTTTTTTTTTTCCAAGGGAAGCTTATACATTTCCATAATTTCCACTTTCAGAATGATTTTTCTGAGCTGTATAATGCTGAATAAGGTATTATTTTGCCAAACTATTTACCATTTGCAGGCCTGTCGGCCTGACCTCGGTATCAGGAAAGATCGTGGAGAGGATCATCTTGAGTGAGCTCTCACGGCAAGTGCAGGGCAGCCAAGGGATCAGGGCCAGCCAGCATGGGTTTAGGGAAGGGAGGTCCTGCCTAACCAACCTGATCTCTTTCTACGACCATGTGACCCGCCTTCTGGACGCGGGGAAGGCTGTGGACATTGTCTATCTGGACTTTGGTAAGGCCTTTGACGCCGCCCCCCACAGCACTATCCTGGAGAAGCTGGCGAATCATGGCGTAGACAAGTGTCCTCTTCACTGGGTAAAAAACTGGCTGGATGGCCGTGCACAGAGAGTTGCGATTAATGGGGTGAAATCTTCTTGGCGGCCGGTCACCAGCGGTGCCCCTCAGGGCTCAGTTTTGGGGCCAGTTTTGTTTAATATCTTTATCACTGATCTGGATGAGGGGATTGAGTGCACCCTCAGCCAGTTTGCAGATGACACCAAACCAGGTGGGAGTGTTGATCTGCTTGAGGGTAGGAAGGCTCTACAGAGGGACCTGGACAGGCTGGATC
>VYZM01008670.1:9289-25362 GCA_013398915.1 Dromas ardeola | reverse complement strand
AGGGCATGCTCGAGGGGCAGAGATTGTAGGGTTTGTTTTTTTTTTTGTGTCTGTGTATGGTTGGACTCGATGATCTCAAAGGTCCTTTCCAACCATGAAGATTCTATGATTGTATGATTCTATGACTTTGCTGTTAAAGACAGGGCAAATATGTAACATCAAATAAGACCTTCCTGAGATGCTACTTTTACTAGCTGGTACTCAAAGGTGGTTTACTTAAAAGCAGGGAGAAATCAGGCCAGTGAAGGAGAATTTAAGAAAATGACTGCCCTTTTCAATAGGAAAATATTTTCTTTTGCTTTCCATGACCCTTGAGGACAGCTCAGCTGCTAGTTGCACATCATCAAAAAAAGTACCCAGGGAGGAAACAGAGAATTTGTGGCTTGCTTTGTTTTTTGTATTTATTTTCTTTTCCCCCATTGAAGCACCAGATGACATTTCTTCAAATGATTTTATCTCCTCTAATTTACTGTTTTCACTACAGCTCATTCCTTGGAGCCTAGTTAAGCTAGAGTCCAAGTCAAACATAAAGCGAGAATCTTACTTTTCCATTTGTTTACTAAATGCTTTCTTTGGGAAGAAATGGAATATTTCTTTCTGCAACTTCAAGCATCTTATAGACTCTTGAAAGTAAGACACATGCTGACACATACCATTTTAAAGCTAGTGATAGTAATCTGAACTAATATGAGGAAAAACTGACCGTTCGTCTTGCAGGAGTGAGTTGTTTATGGTAAAACACTGTGATGAAATGAGCTCTGTTTACTTCCCAGGGAGCATCTGCTATTCCAGCAGGTACAGATAAGGTGTTTCGCCTTTGTACCATGCTATGCGTGTACACAGAAGATGCTGTGTTTTTCCATATAAACCACTTGCCTACTGCTCTTACTTACTTACTTACTGACTGCTGTATTTCTAAGTGCTTGCAGCTGTTTCTTAGATTTGTAGTTTTTAGCTAGAACAAATTTGTTTTTAATTTCTAACTTATTTTTTAGAGCAGCAAAGTTACCAGCCTGAAGAATCCACCTGTTACTCATGTTGTTAATGCCAATTTTCCTGGCTTTTTAAGGATACTCCATTCAGTCCTTGCTTGGGTTCTGTACTGGCCTTTCTGCTTCCTTATCTGAGTTCGGTTGTGTGTGCAGGAAACAAAAAATAGAGAAATTCAAAAGTATTCATTGGATTGTACTAAATGAATATTTGTTGAACATTACTGGGTACAGCTACCTTATACGTTCAAGTTTCATGATTCCCTAATATGACAGGACAAAGTTAATTGGGGCAACAAGTGACTCTAAGCATAACTGACCTCTTCCTACTTGTGCTGACTTCAGCTGAAATTATGGTAAAATCACATCTCCAAGAATCTCCCCTCGGTTCTTTCAGGCTGACCATACAATATCAGAGGACGCTCATGTGATACGTACAGTGCAAACTTTTGTACTGCCAGAATAATTTCCTGAAGCTTAGAAGAGACGAGTTACGTTGTCTCTCCCAGTAATATTATTCTGACTAGTAAAAGAAATAGTTTCCTATGATGGATATCTATCTATCTATCATGATAACAGAGATCTGGAGAGTCAAAGCAGTTACAGAGTCCATTTTGTAATTGGTGTAAAATGTGATTACAAGTAAAAAAAGTATCGCTCTAAAAACTATGATAGATCAGCTCTTACGATGTGGCTCTTAAACAGCCAAGTCTTGGGATTTGACATGCTTACAGTTTTGGGTGTTCTCATCATGCAACAGTTTGGGAAAAATTATTTTATGATAATAAGAGATTACCCTTAAGGAAAGAAATTTGTCATCCATAATGCAAAGAGATTAAAGACAATGGAAGATCACATTCTAATTAAAAAAAGTCAGTAAATGATAATCTACTAAGCAAATTGCCAATATGTACATCTATTAGCTGTCACAGCAATGAACTGCAACAAATGTATTAACCAGTGCTTGTGTCTCATTTCCACGACTGAGGGAGAAAGATGAATTTTACAGCTAGATTCACAACTAAAAGCAGGGATATATTGGAATTCTTGACCAATACTCAAATGCTGCATATCTATTCACAAATGAAATTTGGCAGTCTATCATCCTTCTAACAGAGAATATCAGAATGACCTACACCTTATGTTTTCATTTCTTTTTTTTTTAAAATAATATATATCAGTAATTTAGTATAATTGTAGTGTTAAAGATGATACTAGTTATTATGACACTCACCGTCTATTATTTTCTCCATCTATTCTTCCTTTTGGCTCTCTTAACAATTAATATCTCTTGCAGATCATGCTTATCTGTTCCCAAAATACTAGCCGCAGTTTTGTCAAAGGACCTTTTTTAATCTTACCTAAACTATTTCTAAAATACTATTGGAGTAGGAATCAAACAAGAAGGGAGAAGTCGGTTGTTTTTTTCAGAGATATCATTCTGGCAAAATGTCCAGCACTACATAAATGGCCTATTCCAGACAATTTACTCCATATGATGAATAAAGAGCCCATATAAAAAAATTAATTTGGGCTCAATACTTAAAGGTTTAAAATTGACATTCAAAAGGAAATGAAAACCAATAATGTGTGGGTTCAGGATTACCATAGGACTCAGGAAGGAAGATGCCTTTGGAAATTAAAGTTGCGTGTTTACAGTAGGATAACCAGTGATAAAAATCATAGTCTATTTTAATAAACAGCAAGAATGAGAAAGGAAAGTGGAATACACTGAGTACCTGTCTAAATGGCAGTATTTGAACAAAACGAATCAAATCTCTGTATGACAGAGGCTCAGTATTTTTAACAACTACAATAGTTAAATCCAAGGCTGTTGTTATTTGGTGTAATAGAGACCCCAGAAGAAGAAATAAATACTTTTTTACTATTTGGATTTGAGGATATATTCTGAAAAGAGAAATTGCAAGCGGTGTTGCTTTATACAGCTTTCAGAATGCAAAGGTAAAAACTGACTGTTTTGTTTAAATGAAGCAACAAAAATATACTTTTCCAATTTAGGTAACAAAGAAAATTTTAAAATAATATTAACAATTATTAATACCTTTGGGGGTTTTTTTTGAATGAATGATTATTCACCTACAGGATATAGCTCTGAAGATCTCAAAACACTTTATAAATATTAATGAATGATGATAGCTTTCTAACAAATATCAGAAGTAGCAATTTTCCATTCTACAGAAAAAGAAACTACGTCACAATCTTTTTTACACAAGGAATAGAGAGGAAACAAAAAGAAACCAACTCTGATTCCCTTGTCCTGCATTGCAAAGATTGTTCTTCCTTTCGTGTTTGATATTAAGTGGCGTACTGCCTTCATATCGAGTATCTGGTGCCTGAATCACCCCTAGAAACCTTCTGAAGAGAGGGAAGTTAAGAACTTCAGATGGATACCCTATTTTTTTAACATGAAATACTATGTCTTGTGTAGAAAAAAATTGTATTCAAGACTCTTTTCACTGGAAATGTTGTTGTATTATATTTGGTGGTCATTACTTCAACATGGGAAGATGGAAAAAATGGAAGGTAGCCTTGGCTACTCAAAGGGATCATCAAACTTTAGTATGCTCTTGTAATACACATTTTTATATTAAAGGCACAGACATAGAAAATAAGGAAATTACCTTGTTTACAAGTCATTGTCACACAAATCTGTATTTCATTTTTACTGCTTTCTAAAATGCTAGCTACCTTGCATTTCTTTCAGATTGCAAACCAGGTATTTTTAATAAAATGTATGCAGAGGTGCTGTATATAATACTTGGAGAAATGGTAACTCATTAAAAAAAACAAGTGTCACTACACCGATAAAATTCCCATCCTAATGTTGATGTAATTTTGGGACAGTATATACTTCTGACAAAGAAATGCAACTTAAATTGAGCTATTCACAAATCACTGTCTGAGAATCTGAGGTTTCCTTTTGGGAGTTTGGGAGGGAGCAGTATGAATCTACAGAGGAAAAAATAGGTATCCATGATCTTAATATGCTTTAAAGAAGTGAATAATACGTTTTTGATTTTTAGCACAATTTCTGTGATCCTTTCTATCTAAATATATCTAAGTATTAAAGTAATTTTTTCCTTTAGACCTTTGATAACACAAGCAGCGTTTGAGACGGTAAGTGCAGTAAAACTTTCTGATCAGAAAAATGATTGAGAGCTCTGTAATGTCCTGAAAGGGCCCGCTCTGCAATGAGAAAATTTTTCTACTTCCTTCAGGTAAAACAGAGAAAGATCTCTGAAAATAATGAAAATTGGAAGTGGGAACACATATCGGACCAGGCGATGGGGATGAATGTACAATCAGATAGTCTTACAGGTCAAGAAAGTGAGGTTTATGATCAGCTCATGAAGCTTGACAGGTACATGACAGAGAAAGATCTGAATTTTTTGGAAGAAAGATGGGGAGGGGATGTGTAAGTAACTGGGGTGTGAAGGATTTGTGACAGCTTAGTTTTGGTAGGGCAAAGTTCCAAGTTAGGTGCCTACAAACACTTATAAATACTCATCTTTTGAAGGCCAGAAAGGACCATTAAAATAAGCGCATCTTTCTCTCGGAATACTGCAAACCAGAAAATTAAACACCTTCATTATAGCAATGAAACTGTGTTTTTCAAAGAAACAGCAATGGAGTAAGGCAATACATTTCCATTTAATTGCAATAGAAAGTGGGAGCCTGATTCATTCACTGAACAGCTATCCAAGGAGTGCCCGGTCTCCATAGAAGCCAGGGAAATACCATAAAAAGCCAGGCCAGAAAGCTACAATACGTGGAGCTGGCTGGAGCACCCTACGAACCGTGCTGGGTTTTTCAGGTCTTTAGTAGATCCCTACGTAATGTAAACCTGCAAAAAGCAGGCTGCGATGGAGTTGTATAGAGGGTTGCCATGTTTCCTAAGCAATCAGGCTGGGGAGCCCAGCAGCGCGGAGATGCCTGAGGACAGTGCTGAGACGCTGATGCAGGGAAGCGCTGGGTAAAGGGTCCAGGCTGGGATGGTCTCGGCCACCGATGCCTCTGGGTAGTAGCCTCTGCAATAAAATACCCAGACAACCACACCCCATTTTTCTATCAGAAAAATGAATTTCCTCACTCAGAAAGCAAGCCTGGGAGTAAACTAAAGTGCACAGAATGTGGCTACCTCAGCGTGAAACAAGAGATACACTTCTTGACCGTTTAGACATATGCTAAGGCTACTGGAATACAAGTTTTCCCAAACACAATGCTCTTATTTGTAGCTCAGCCTTTTTCTTTAATAAAGAGTCTGCTATATAAAAAGGGGAACGCTTGTCTCATCAAGCTTATGATTCAAGGAGATTCCCATCTTTTTGAGCTCCAGTGATGCCAAGTATTTCAAGTTCTGCCCTTGTATAAGCTGCCAGACTTTTTCACATGACTCCAGTGACCAGCGCTCACAATGCCATCGTACAAATTGGCGAATACCTGTTACCAGAAAACTTTATTCTTGCCAGCTCAGACATCAGTAGGAGGTAACTTACTGTCATGCACAATTACATTTCAGTGGTAATAACACTTCAGTCAAGGATTTGCTGCTGCAGCCCCTTAACAATACAGTTCAAGAGAGAGGGTAAGTGGCAAGACAGAGTCAAAAACTCAAAAAGAAGTTTGGAGTCTGACTAGGGCATGTGCTGAGTTCATATTCCCAAAGATAATCAGTTAGCTGTACACCGGCAAATTGCCCAGACTGCTATAAATGACATACACAAGGAACTATCTTCCCATTTTTTTCCTAATTATAACCAAGGAACAGCATTAAAATTCTTTCCACCATTCTTTGTATGTTGTTCTTAAAAAAAATACTTAAAACTAACATCAAAGAGGAACGAATGAAGAAGGGAAGTAAAAAAACCAGTCTATTAGTAATTTACCCTAAAGGAAAAAGCAAAACAAAACAAAAACAAAGCCCAAGGAAGTAAAAATAGCCATTCAGTATATTCCGTACCATCGTAAAAGTGAAAGAGAGTAATTTTCTAAGCATTTTTATGAGTTGGGAGAAAAGTTATCCCTTTTGCCTGCATAGCTGAGCACTGTCATGGGACACAAGTAAAGCCAGAGGCAAAACCAACACAAAACAAACAAAAACCCAAAACCAACACTGCCTCCCCCAAAATCTTCCCAGTCTGTACGAACAATTTACAAACACAAATTATGTTTTCTGCCTCAGAATGAACAGGGTCAGCACAAAATTGTTGCTGTAAAATCTGTCTTTAATAATATTCTTTCTTCTTTTTTTGGTCTCAAAAAGGCGAATATTAAGAATAAAAGAAGAATGTCACCCTGATGCCTCCCTTCTGTTCAGTTCAAGATGGGAAATCAAGAAGTATCTGCAAAAATTGTTAGGACGCCAAGGACGATACATTAATATGACCTTTTTAGCTGGTGTACAATCCCAGTGTACCCAATACCAAGACAGACATGTCAAAAGTTGCAAATAAGTAGATGATGTGAAATGATCTATATAATAATTATAGAAATGGCCAATTGTGTACCACCCTTGCTTTCCTAATAAGCAGCTCTTCAGATCTATTTTTAAGGCATAATTGACTCATCCTTGTTTGCATTTTATTTCTGTATCACCTGGACCACAGAGCAGCTGATTGTGTTCAGGATTTAATCTTATATTTTTATTTCCCTTTCTTTTTAAAAACAAAACCTTGGAAGTTTTCCATTCAGGTAAGCAAGCGACACCTGTACAAAGGATTTTCTAGCTGTTACAGCAAGAATCTTTGGCGGCAGTTGTTCATAGGCCAAGTGATGCCATTAGATCTGGTGTCACTAGGGAACTCGCATAGGCCAATCTAATAACAGTTGGAAGGCTGCTCTCTCCCTTAAGTTCCTAAGAGAAATAGACAGACCTGATGTTGGAAAATGAGAAAGTACCAGAAAATTATCTAAAATAAAATCCCAGGATAAGCGTTTAACCCATTAAAACATATGACGAAGACAAACGCTGGAAAGAAAGGAAGATATTAATAAGTGTCTGAATTTTAACTTGCATCGTCACAAGTTCACTAACTCTGGTGCTCCTTCCCATAAAATATATTACATCTGCAGCGTTCCATTTCCTTTATACTGGTCCCTTTGGTAACTTTGATAGCTCTCATTAGCAGTTGCCCTTGATTTATCCAAATTTCCAGGTTAATACATGTTAAAGACAGAAGGAGCCACTATTAGCATATAGACATAGTCTGAGTAAGGAAAGGCAAAGAATACTCTCTACGGTGATCTCTGCAGAGACCAATGATTTCTATTTCTGTGGTTTACATGGGATTTAACAACAGCAGTTAGAAAGCGAAAAAATAGTATTTCACACTTTAGATTGATATATTCTAATTATGACATAGAGATGAAGAGAAGTCTGAGCTGGATATGACTAACTTACCAGTTCTAGGCAAAAATCAAAACATTCTGATTGGTTTTTTTTTTTCTATTGATGCTTGTCCATTGCCAATACCACATAAATAACTGATATTTCAGAGACTTAGGTCACTATCTACTGTGGGATAGATTTTTTTGCTTGAGTATAATTTCCATACATTTCAAGTAATCATTTATAGGCACAAAGTAAAACTTAATTGCAGGTAGGAATCCACTTCATCCATTTTTGCTAATCCCTTAAAACTCTTTTCACTTTTATGCATTCCTAGACCATGTACATTTCAGAAATAGGACACTATTAAAAGAAATCCTTTCCTGGTCAGAATCAAGAGTGTGTGAAAACTGCTCTAAAGCAGATGGTTATCTGTGAAGTGGTGAGGAAAAAAAAAGAAAAAGAGAAAAAAAAAAAAGATAAATGTCATACCAAACATTTGGGGTCTCTAATTATAGATTATTTCACTTAAAGTGCCTTATTTCTATTATGGATGGACCTATACCTTTTTAAAACGCAGTAAGTTTAATTATAAATTAAATGCAATGCTAAAAGGCATCCCTCTCTGACTATCTGAAACACTTTTTCTTAAAGATTCCTCATTTCCTGAAAATTATGTTTTATCTTCTCATAGGCTGAGGGATTTGCAAAAGCAGCATGTGAGGTATCTGAACTAGTGGAATGCTGATCAGCCTGTCAGATGGCTATTTTGTGCCATTGTTTTCAGATGGTTAGATCAGGGGTGGGATTGCCATCTTTGCTTCTCACGGACCCAGGGCTGGACACTTGGGAAGTCTCTTTTCTTGTATCTCACCTGGGATAGAAGTGTCACATATATTTTATGAGGAAATCATGAAGATTAAATGTGTTTCATAAGGTGATGTGATACCTCCAGTATATGCCAAGGGTTGCTGCATAATAACTGTAGCACATATATGTGCCTGAATGTACGTACATATAATAATAATATATAAGCACGTATATACAAGTACACGCCTCTTCTGCAGTCAGCACAGAGGAGCCACCCTGTCTTTCCTGCAAGACTGTTTCTGTGGCTGATCTAATTAAGGATAAGAAAAACATTGCACGGACAGCAACTACTCTATAGAAAGTAATTCTTAGTTTTTAGAGAAGTTTCTGATTTCTTCTTCTATATATCATCTAAACCAAAAAAATTGTTATGAAATCAGGCGCAAATTTTCCCATTACAGGAACAATACAGACTGATATTCCTTGACAAAGTCTCCATCTACACAGGTTTCATGGAAGATGCTAGCCAAAATCAGCGCGGCCTGTTGCTATGCATGGTGTTCATTTAGATGGCGCAGTCAAAAGCTTGATCCAATTCACCATTGGGTCTCAGTGACTTTGCTCTTCAGAAGACTATGACATTTGGTCTCGCTATTCTTACTGATTAGTAAAGCAACATTTTTTAATATTCCCTTATATTTCCTTGTTGTTTGATAGATGTTGATACTCAAACTCTCACACCCTTATGTGGCAAACATATCCACATGAATGCAATTAATTGAGGTGAATGCAATTAATTGAGGTGAAACAAACTGGACCGCTTACTGAGAAAAATATTCATGTACTTAAAAGCTTGATGAATACTTCAGCTGTTGGCTTGAGCTAAAGAAAATTGCATCAATTTTATGCAAGATCATTACTTCAGTAGCATCTTCGATGCCCAAGATCGGCTTGAGGAAACACTTGATAACACATCTCATTTTTTCCTATGGTTTTGCTGACTCCGTTTATCATAGGATTGAAACCTGGGCATTGCATTTTAGTTTCATGGTCTGACACGTAAATTCTTGTATATGTGGGAAAATTACACAGCTGGTCACTTTTTAAACAGATATGAAGAATTAAGTTTTTCTCTTTGGAAGCTATGGCTCGCATTATTTTCCCATGTGACTTGCGAGAAAGCTCAGCTTCTCTGAAAATACTAACAAAATGCTTGACTTAATTTTTACAAAATATTGCCTTGGCCAGTGGCATACAGGGTAGGTATGGATTCATTTCAAACTGGAGGAGTTAAAACTTTTCAGAAAGAAGAGGACTGATGATGAGTAAGTCAGAAAGCAATGCAAGGAGTAAAACAAAAAGAAAGATTCTAATAGAATGGATGAAAATATAGCTGAATTTTTATAGAGGTGTAAAAGACCATTTTATAAGAAAATAGTGTTATTGTTACTATTTCTTGCACGGAGCATCATCCAGTATCCGGGGAAACATGATGATATCTGTAACAGTTTAATTTTCCAGGTAAATCCAGAAGGTCTTTTTCTGTGATGCGTCAGTATAATTAAGCCAAAAACATCAAAAAATGTCAGAATATTCCCAAAGGCTTGAAATATGAGAATTGCAAAATCAACAAACTTTTGTGTAAGATAAATCAGGCAAATTAATTTGAGACATCTGTAGCTGCAGACACTGTAGCGGGAATGGCATGCAGCCTATCTGATTGCAGTTACTCCCAAGACCTGCTTGTGCTGCAGACATAGGGTAAACCAATAATGTATTAGGTCACATTCTACCTTAAAGGCCCCAAATGTTCTCACAAAATTCCATTCCACCTTTATCAGAAGCTAAATCAGCGTGCTGCCCTGTGGCCAGGGTTAGATTTGCATTGTGCTTTTGCACTGATAAAAAGAACTTGCCCTTCAGGTTTGACTGGAAACTTAAATACCTGTTTTGTTTCAAAATCCTCTGAGAAATCTCACTTTATAACGAATATCATGTCAAAAAATGTCACTTATAAGTTGACTTCCTCTATAAAAGATTTTTTGGAACAAGCTGCAGTTGCACTGCAGTTCAGTAGTTCACTGCTCTCTACAGTAGCACTTTGTAACTCCACTTTGAGGAGGCTGCAGTCCCATAGGGAACTATTCTTTTTTCCAGTATATTTGACATGTTCAGCTGTTAGTGCTCATTATGGTCATTATGAGCTATTACTGCTCATTATGCTGTTAGGCAGATGACACCTAGATTTACTGAACTAATGGTGATGGGGGTGGAAGAACCTTTCTTTTTAGATACTTGAGGGATGAAAAAGGAGAGCTAAAAAATCTCAGAGATGAGAGGAAGAAAAAGAGGTGTTGAAAGAAACACTGTACTTTCAAACTCAAAGCAGTGACATCAAATCAGGGATGCCACTCAGCATTACGTGTACATGTCCCTGTTACATTCATCTCCCTCTTTTTTTCTCTCTACTAAACTCTAGAAACCATATATCTCAACTACTAGAAACAACAATGAATCTAAGCTAATTAGAAGAATAATTACGATATTACTGTTCTATTTTGTCTGTGCCATCCCTCATGTAATGACACATTTCACTTTGGCGACTTACTTTACTGATGCAATGTTAGATAGCCTTAGGCATTACAATTTAATTATTCTCTAAAACAAAAATAGAAATATTGGCATAGGCAGTTTCTGAAAATAATACCAAGGCCCATACAGCAACAGGACTCTCTGGAAAAACTATTCAGTTATATATTTGCCTTTTCCATTATCTATTAATGCACATCATATACAAATTTAGAGTCTGAAAACATTTACCAGAAATTAGAAGCAAACAATGCTTGTCCCATAAAAAACTTATGACACAGTGGCCAGCAGGTTAAATTGCTTAAATAAGAGTTATCGACATAGTCATTTTTTTTTTTCAACCATCGTTATTTCTTTTTTAAAGACTTAGATGAGTTATTCTGGGGGGAAATACATGACTAGCTCTGATGTTTGATTTAGTTTCACTGGAAATTAAGTTTTATTTCACTTGAAATTAAGCTTTCTTTATGTGAAGGACAAGAGATTAAACACAGCTTCCTGAAAAATAAATGGATTATAATGCCAAATTTTTGGTTTCTCTTCTATTACTACTGCAAATGTAAGGATACAGCATACTCTGGCTTTCAGATCTACGCAGGTCCTTTATTAACTTCCCCGTGTGTCACACAATTCAACACTGCACTCGAGCTCCTTGACAAGAAACCCTAGAATAGAGTCTCTGAGGGTTTACGGTACTGTAATAGCTTTAAGTATTATGCACTCACTAGTGTAAAGTGCCTAGTATAAGCTGGAGGATCAAGGGAAAGGAAATGCCATTGCTACCCGCTATTTGGTGTAGAACAAGAAAGACGCAAGTAATAATCTTTCCCCTCATGGTTTCCGCTCAGCTGTGTACAGGCAGGCAGCAAGGCCAATGCTCACTGGCTGAGAAACAAAACAAATGTGATCAAGATGAAAGTGTGGAATGAGATATGTTATATTAATCTGCCTGTTGCATCCCAGAAATCAAATATTTGGACTGTACATAGCTGGAGCATTGGAAGTCTCAGAGTCATAAGCCCCATCTCTCTCTCTGTAATGAACCAAAGAGAAAGTTGTTAATGAATTGGTCAGGTATAATTAACAAATAGATAAATAATATGCGGTGGCATTTACGTAATATAGCGTAGTTTTAAAAATCTGTGTATTTTCAGTACTGTCTCTTCTGCTGAGAAACAATTGTAAAGGGCACTAAAAATCTCTTTTTCAGATAAAACCAGCCAAAACAGCGTATCACAACGCTGTGATACAACATGCCAGCTCAAACTTATGGTGTGTCAGCTCTTCTCCTGCTGGCCAAATTTTCAGTGGTGGCAATGTCTGGAGAAAAAAAAGTTATGGAATAAATAGGCATATCCTTCAACCTCTAACAGATTGAGATGGAGTTGTTTTCTGTTGGTAACAACAGCTTGTATCAACTTTAGGTGGGTATCATCATGACAGGAGCAATATCACTTTTAAGTAAATATAAATAAATATACATTCTGACTTAATTTTCTAATTGTTTATGAAGGAATCCTCTGAATAGCTTTTTGTTGTTGACTGGACATTGTCTGATGGCTAATCGTGCACCAATAATTATAAGCTAGTGCTTTCCTTTTGATTGAGAATTATATTGCCAGATGTCATGAATGCGGTGCACAGTTACATCACATTATAAATATGGGGCTTGATCCAACACAATTAGAAGTAATGAGTTTTTTATTGCCTGAAATTTGCTAGAATCAAGGCCATAATTAAAAGATATGGTCACATTTTTAAAAGCAATCTATGCATTTGTGATATATCTATTCATAGTACGCGATAATCTTGCAACTATCTTGTACATTAAAAAGTCAGTACGGCTGTAGTTTTAAGTGAAAAAAAGTGTTTTCAATGATCAGTTTCTGTTTCTTTAAAAAATAGACCATTTTTAGTACTGTGATCCAGTAAAACACTACAGAGGCTTTAAGATAATCAAGAACAGGAAATTAATTTTCCAATAAGTGTCTTTAGAATTAGTAATGTTTATTTTACTATTGATAAGTAAAAGAAATATGGTCAAATTGAAATCACACTTATTCTGCACTGAGTTTCAAAGGGAAAAAAAAATTTATTTTTCCAGTTCCCTTAAGAACAAAGCGTTACTATTTTCTTCACTCTATTCTCCAAAACTCAGATTCTATAAACACTTATTATATGTTCGTTTTATACACGCAAGCAATCTAACTGCAATCAGTAGAACTACTCATATATATAGTTAATCAGGAACAACAGAAATAATGAGTGGTTATAAAATCACAAAACTATTTTCGCAACAAAGACCAAGTATTAAGAAAGGAAACACCGAACTCATGGTTTTTTTAAAGGGTCTAGATTTTCTACTGTACGCTTTCGGTTTATTATGTTCTTGAGATAGTTTTCTTTCTCTCTGAAGTTGTCCCCTTGCTTCAGACGGATATGAAACTATGGTACTGTCACTGATACCTCTTCGGAATTGTACCATTGTAAGAAAGAGAAAAACTTAGCGTAAAGAAATCTTTAAAAGCTTTGGCTTGGGTGTTATTAGAGAAGGATGTTGAGGTTACCCGCGTCATCCAGAATGTGACAATGCGCCGTATGCTGAAGAGCGCTGGATGAGTGTTGCCCTCAGCAAGGGGCAATGTGCAAATGGCACAGCTTCAGATCCGAGAGCACAGTTAATTGTGTTTGGAAAGTAGAAGTGAAACTAAGAAACTTAAAAAGAAGTAGACATCTATCTGAAGGGTTGAACGAATAGGAGAAAATGGAAATTATAACACAGGAGAACAGTTGGGTACAGTATGAAATGTAATTTTGTCTAACTGAATTAGAAGAAGCATTGAATTTTATTTTTAAGTTGTCACATAACCTACAATTTCATTCCTGGTTTTACGTAATTACATATATTATTAGTATTTTCGAGACCATCAGTGCTGTTCAGTATCAGTATTTGATATAAATCCATTTCTATAGTGCTATATATCAATGACCATAGTAGTTTAAAGAAAGTATTTAATAAACACACATTTAAAGTTGCTTTAAATTACACAAGTTGCTAAAACACCTACATTCTCCCTTTCCTTCTTTTGACGTGTCACAAGAATGTTTGCTTGCATGGCATAAAATAAGGAATTTTGAATTTTATACTGCAGCGAACAACTGACTGTTTGTCCCGCCGAGTGTCAGTGGTGACCCAGGTCGCACTGTTTTATAGGCTGAAAACCAAAGTGCAGCTTACCCATCAAAATCACATTCCAGCCTTTGTCTCTGACTCTCTCAACCTTATCTGTACTTAATGTGCTTTACACAGCACTGAAAAATACAAATATAATAAAATGTTCAGAAAGCCTTATTTTAGTGAGTGATCTTTATTTCTTGACTTATCATAGTATTAGCAAGTTCTTTGCTTGCTTCCATCTTTAAAACTACTAAGATATTCCTTCTGAAAAATGAGTGACTTAATATACAAAATACATCTTTCTGCTTTCAGAAAACAAGTACTTCAATTTCAATGATTCACCTTAGCAATATTTATGTTAAAAGGTTGGTATTAATGAAAACACTTAATGAAATAATGAGGTTTATCGCTAGCATTGATGTCTCTTTTTTATATTTTTTTAAAAATAACATTATTTTATGAGGATTTTTTTAAGGAAAAGCAGCAAATAATATCAGATATATGTAAACTCTCTCAAGGGAAGACAAAACAAAACCATTTATCAGTTGTATTCTTACAGAGAAATCCCCAAAGATGTCTTCAAAACAGCCTTCTAGATTCTGCAAGTTGTTAAGCCTGGCACATTTAACCTGCTTTTTGCAACTGCTTCATTCCAAAGCATTTCACTACTTGCATTTACTGAGAAGCTGCTATTAAAAGTACCTTCAATCTGTTTTATACATGTCAATTGCAGAAAGCTATTAGCTGTAATTGGCAATTTAATTTTTTTTTCCTTTTGCCACTTTTAGTGTATGATCAGCTTCCAAAAAGTAAGGTTTTAGAATTTCACTAATGCACCCTAAGCGATGTATTCACCCATGGCGTAGGCAGTTTTTAGTTAAGAAATTGGTCTTCATCAACACGTGATTTTTCAATATGTGTCAAGAGATGTGAAAAAATATGTGCTCAGGAATTGACAAATTGTGTGGAAAAGGAACACTGAGATGAGCGACAGCACACAGGAAACATCCCGGCATGATGCAAACAAAGGAAAAAAATAGGATGCCATGTAGGTCAGTGGTTGGTAGGCTGAACCTAAATAATTGGCATCAAACTAAAACAAGCCAACATTTCTTAGGTATAGATACAGCTTACACTAGGATCCTTTCCCAAGAGGAAAAACAGGCAATGACGGGAGAGAAAAAGTAACCTTCCATTCACTTATAACTTGTATGCGGTCTTTAGGACTCCTCAAAATCAGGATCTCCTTTCCAGAAAGCTCAAATTCCAACTGAAAAAGCTACAGTGTAAGACATGACTTGATCTAACCTGTGACCATATGATTCTTCACCCCCTCAACATTTAATTTCTGGGTAATACTAGGATAAGCGCAAGGTTTACCAGAAGAGCTTGAAAGGCTTAGCTTAAGCATGAAAAAGGTTCAGCATCTCTGCTTTGGACATAAGTCAGTGGGAAGTTTTCAGGAGACAGATCATTATCTCTCACTGCCGGACCGTCAAAACAGCGCTAGTTTACTCCATTGGGATGGGAGAACAAGTAATCCTTTCTGAGCCTGGGAGGCACAGGCTGAAACCATAGCAAGTGAAAGTAGATGATATACCTACCCGTGTCAAAAAAGGTAGTAGTGTGGTTATTACTTTGCAGAAAAGCATATTTTTTGCCTAAGACAACTATAACGGGCTAATTAATTTCCATGAGAGACCAGTCTATGCAGGGCCAAGGTTTACAAAGACAATCAGGAGTTAAAAGATCAGGTAGACATTTAGAGAACAATTCATCTGCCCCTTCTTAGTATTTGGTATCCCACTGCTATGCCTAAAGATCACAGAATCACAGCCTTGAGGTAGCAGGGACCTACGGAGATTGTTTAGTCCACCATCTCCCCTGCTTAAACCAGGGTCAATTACAGCCATGTAATTGCCATGAAGACCATGTCTAGGTNAGTAAGTGCCATGAAGACCATGGCGAGGTGGGGTTTCAACAACTCCACACACTGGAGACTCCACAACGTCTCTGGGCAACCTGTTCCAGTGTTTGACCACCCTCACAGTAAAATAGGGTTTTCGCACTGGAATTTCCTGTATAATTGGTGCCGATTACCGCTTGGCCTTTTGTGACACACCACTAAGAAGAGTCTGGCTTTTTTTCCTTTTTTGAC
>VYZM01008668.1:35830-46680 GCA_013398915.1 Dromas ardeola | reverse complement strand
GGGACTAAATCATTTTTCACAGGGGGCACGGAGCACCCCCGGCCTGCCCACTCCGGGCCCGGCCCCTCACCTCATGGTGCTGCCAAGGGATCCACTCCTGCTCACGCTCCCCCGCCCCGCTCCTCGCCACTCCGCAGGGACCAGCCGATGGACCGCGAGCAACCCTACCAGCTGCACCTCCAGACCGCGCCGCCGCAGGGCCGGGGCGGACCACGGCGGGGATCCGGGCAGAGAGGGGGGAGGAGCGAACCAACACGCGGGAAGGGAGGGGGAGAGCACGGGGGAGGACGGGCGGGGGCAGGCGGTCAGGCAGCAGGAGTGTCCCAGAAGGTGCCCACGGAGGGCTGGAAATGGTGGTTTGGACCACCAGCCCAACGATGAGGGACGACTCCATCACGTCCATGAACCAGACTGAGAAAACAAACCCTAAGATGGGAATCTCCACTTCTGGGAGGTTCCCAAATCATAAAAAGGCTAAACTTCTTTTTGCTCTTTCCTGCATAAGCGCTTCCTGATGAGAAGAGACGTAGTGATAAAACAGTGGTTTCTTGAAGCTTGAGTAAATCCCAGACTTTTAGCTCTGAGACACGCTGCAGAGCAACAGGGAAATCCTGAGGGAACATGAGGGTGAAGGGCGGCCTTGGGGTCCCCCAAGATGACCCAGCCCCTCTCCGCCCTTTGTGACTTTGTGGCCCCCCAGCACTACCAGCGTGGCCCCTGGCCACAGTGTCCATCAGGATAGTGATAGGACAGGGCAGAAGCACAGCCCTGTCTTTCCCCAACAGCCCCAGGGTGTTTCCCTGAGGCTTCTCCCTTCCCCATCCCTACCCCCATCCTACATCCTGCAGGATGGCAGAGAGATCCCCCCTCTGCCAGCAGCTCCAGCATGGCGTGGGAGGAGGTGGGGGATCCCCAGGAGAGCAGCTCTCCACCGCAGCCCCACGAGGTGTGTGTGGTCCCACTGCTCCAGGCAGGTGAATGAAGGACTCCAGCATCATGTCCTCGAGCCCTGAGACCGCCAGGGAGACTGAGCCCAGGAGTGGGCATGGGGATTAAGGGCAGAGCTCCTTCCTCTGTGTATGAGGAGGAACAGAAGAGCTGTATGAAGAGCTGTGTATGAAGAGGAAAACGAAATGGTGGAGTTCATCCAGGCCTTTGTCAGCAACCCAGAAAAAGTAACGTGGCCAATTCCATTTCTGCTGTGCCAGTGTCTCCTGATGGGACACCCTGGCTCTGCTGCCTGCTGCTGGAGTGCTCCTGGCTGGGCAGAGCTGCTCTCCCACGCGGCTCTGCACCCCCAGTGCTCTGGTCCTGCTGGCCATGTCTCCCCCTCTCACATTCCCCCCTTGCCTCTCTGTCCCCTGGCTGTCTGGAAGCAACTGAGAAGATGCAGTTCCTCCAGTGCATCTGTACCATCTGCAGAGCTGCCAGGCACAAGGGCTTGTTGCAGAGCCTGGTTGACTTCTGCCACAGATTTGAGCTGCCCAAGAGCATCAAGGTGAGGGGACACCCAGCGAGCCTGGGGAACGGGGCAGGGTCCCTGGGTACCATCACGCTGCGAAGACAGCATTTGGGCCGAAGCAAACATGTAGGGACACCCCAATGGGACTTGGGTGCTACTGAGAAGCCCTGCCAGCAAAGACCCCAGCACAAGCAGTGGAAGGGACCACACTGGGTCCTCTGGCACTAGGTGCTGGTGGCTGCGAGGTCCCTTATCCTGATTGTGCTCTGCAGGCACTGCTGGAAGAGGAGCCCAGGGACCACCTGTGCATGGTGGTGTGGCTGAAAACTATAGATACTATTGATGCCTTGAGGTATGTGCCCATCCCTCCTGGGGACCCCTGCCCTGGAGGCCCATGTTCACCTGCCTGAGGCCTCGAGGCACCACTCCCAGCAGTGGTGTCTGACAGACCCCTCTTTCTTTTAGCAGTTCAGTGGAGACGGTGGTGGAGGGACAAAAGAAAAGCCTAATACATGCCTGCTTCACCAGTGTCTTCTCACTTCCTCCAGAAGAGGACATGCAGGACCTGGATGCTTCTCTCTCTACTTCCAGGTAAGCGCTGGGTGAGCCCCCAGTCCCTCTGGGCTTCTCCCTGGCTGCCCTCTGCCAGGAGATGACCGGAGATCCAAGATAGGACAGGATCTCAGTTTTGCTTTCCCACTCTCATCCCCTTCCCATGAGGCTGGCTACATCAAGGCTTGTCTGCCCTGAGGTCTCCCCCAGGCACTGCGAGGCAGGGCAGGTGTCCTTCTTGTTGCTGGGAGTTCAGATCCTTCTCCTGGGGGTGAGAGGGACCACCGAAAGATGCCACCACCCTTTGTCCTCCTTGCAGACCCTGGATGCCATGGCCAGCATGCTATGTGTGTTGGTGTTCAGCTCTCCTGCTAAGAGCCTGAGGTCTCAGTGAGGAACTGCAGACTGCCTTGAAGGTCTGGTATTTGCAAAGAGTGGGGTTGGCAGGGGATCTTCATCACCCTGGAGGGAAGCGACTGTCCACTCCTGAGTGAACAGTCCCCACCCCAGTGCCATGCAAAGTGCCCACCTCCCCTGGGGGAGCTGGGGGCTGCCCACTGTGCTCTTCTGGAGCCTGCTGTCCCCTGGCTGCAGTCAAAGTGCCCTTCCCCTCCGCAGACTCTTCTTATGTCATGGTAAAGTCTTGCCAGCTCAGGCCCCCAAAGCTTTTCTTTGCACCAAGGCAATGGGAGGAATTTGGCCCCTCTCCTTTGGCATTGCAGCAGTGGCAGCTGGTGCTGCCATCCCCCTACTTCCTGATCCCCCCTGCTTTTCTCTCCAGACCCAAATTGGGCAGAGACCCACTGGGTCCTGCCCATCCTGCACGGGGAGCCCAGCCTGGCAGCTCTCTTCTCTTGGCTTCCCAGGGCGCCATACCCCTGAGCCTGGACTGTGTGAGTCCAGCCAGGATTTCAGCAGTGCTCTTTCTGCTGGAGCGGGCATCAGCTCCTAGGGCAGACTGGCACCTTCTCTTCTCTCCTCCAAAATGCTGCTGACTTTCACCCACTCCAATAGTGCAGCTGTGTGTGCAAGGGCCCTGAGGAAGATTCAGAGGCTGAGCCATTTCCTGGACAGATGTTCCTCACTGGAGGTAAGAAGCCAGGCAGCCGCCATCCAGGACATCTCCCCTTCCCTGTGCACCGGAACAGCCTGCAGCTTAGGGTTCCTGCCAGGCATTTGGGCACTCAGCAAAGGTCTGCCCTGAAGCAAGGGTCTTGGTCCTTCCTTCTCCCATGGGCTCCTCTCCCCGGTCCCCTCTCTGCCAAGAGTCAGAGCTGCACCCAGCCCTTTGTGGGACTTGAATGCCTCAGGAGCATGGTGGGAGCTGCCCAGCTCTAGCTGCTTTGAGAAGCAGAGACAGCATGGCCCTGCAAAACTCTGACCCACCAGCCCTGGGCATAATCTTGTGTTCAGAGCTTCGGCCCCAACTGCCTTGCCTCAGCCCTTCTGCTATTCTGCCTCCCTGCCCCAGGCCTGGCAAGATGAATTCAGCCCTGGCTGCTACAGAGAGATCCAGATCATCATCTTGGGACAGCTCCTGGGACATCTCATCCTTCTCAGCTCTTGCAAGGAAGAAGAGAGCAGCTACGTGGCTTTGGATGCTCTTTATTCCATCTACAGATTCATCTGTCAGCAAGAAAGTAAGAGCAGCTGAGGTGGGCTGCATCCCTCCATACACAAACATCTCCTGATAAGTCTGCTTGTTTTCCTGAGCATTGTGATGGACCATTCTTGTGCATGCTGGGGGCTGCTGGTGAAAGTCTGCCAGCTTCCCAGACCTCCCTGGCCCTTTGCAGCTGCTTCCCATAGGATCCCAGCTATTGTTTTCCTGCAGAAGCAGAGTGCTTACCTGAAGTTCAGGATCTGCTTTCTGCTGCCTTCCTTCCTCATTCCTTTCATAATCTCAAGCCCCACTGTTTCGCAGTCCTCACAGACACAGCTACCATTGATTACCACGTCCTGAAACTAGATCAGGCTGGGCATCACACTGACTGGTCCCTCGAACAGCTGCAGCAAGAAGCTGTCCCTGATGCCCTCTAAAAATGTCCTTGACCCCTTGCATCCTGCCATCTTGCACTCAGGGTGTGTGACGCAGAGACCTCCCCACTTCCTCTCCCCCAGCGGGGGTCTGTACCATACTGCCACTGCCATGCCACCAGCACTGCCTCTCTGCTGCTCCTGACCCACATGCTCTATCTCCCAGACTGTTGATTGTCCCCCATGCTCTCCTTCCATTTTCCCAGGCCCTCAGTGTTTGCATACACACACTTGAGGCAGGTGCCTCTCATCCATCTCCATCATTCCTGAGGTCCCTCATGTTCCCTTTGCTTTACACCCCAGCCCACCACCTCCTCCCCTGACTGTGGGTTGTCACCCCCCCTCCTGTCCAGCTGTGGATGGCTGCATACCCTCAGCCAGCAGCCCCAGTGTGGGACTCTACAGTCCCTGGGGGGGACAGCCAGGAGGGGGGACCCTCGGAGAGATGCTGCCTTAGCCTGTCAAGCCCTGAAAGTGCCAGTTTTGTGCGGCTGGGATGAGACACCACGCTCCTTGGAGGCCACCTCTTCACTGAGCTGTTGCTAGACATACTCCTGGCCCATCACTCGACTCAGCATCTCCTGGGTCATCTCATTCAGCCACTCCATGTAAGTGCCCAATTCAGTGCAATTAACTTTACCAGCCAGGGTATTTTTGTCTGCTTTCTAGTAAGAGGAAAAGGCAGGAAAGTGGTGGGGAAAGGATGGAGGTATGATGGGCAGGGCCAGTTCGTGTCAGGAGGAGAGGGAGAAGTGGCTACATGGTGTCATTTGCTCCATCACCCCTGTGGGATTGGTCCCATCAGCCAAAGGGACCCGGGGGGAGACAGAGGGACATAGTGAGGGACCCACAGCTTGTCTGGAAATCATCCCTCCCCCCAGCCAGTTCTGCCACCAAGCACCCAAGGGACAAAGGATGTTTATCACCCTGCTCGGGACCCCCTTGGCTGGCACCTGGGCCCCTCAAGGCCATACCACATCAGTTCCCACCACCAGGTCCTCCTTGTCTGCGTTCTCCTTCTCCAGCCTCTCCAAGGACTGGAACAAGCCTTCCAACGCAGAAAGCACCCCATGATGCCATGGCAGGGCCAGAGCTGCCTCCCAGTCAGCTGAGAACCCCATGCCTCCCCATGCCCCTCAAAAGCCATTTTGAAAGGCATTTTGAACCTCTGCAGGGCCGCAAGCAGGCTGGCAGGGGGACAAATCCCTTGTGGTCCTCAGCTTGGGGTCTGCCTGGAGGGTGCTCTGACCCAACAGGATTTCAGTCATCTACCTTGGTATCTTTCTGCTGCTGGTGACTGTCATCCAGGAGGTTCCCCATGATGGAGCTGAGTTTCTCGTAGACCCCATGACGGTGGACTGAATGCACTTCAACAGCTCCTCATCTTCCTTCAGGGAGGAAGATGACAAGGCGGTGCTGTGCAAGGGGGGCTGGCTGCCCCTTGGGGAACAGATCCAGGTTACTTGGACAGTGGCCACAGTCTACCAGTGTCAGCAGGACTTGCACAAACGCTTCCATGCTGCTGACTTGTGCAACCCAATCTAGAGGCCACCGAGGCACTCCCCCACATTACAGCAAAGTATAACCAGTTCCGGCAGCCCCCTCCCAAAGGCCCTAAACTGGCATCTCCCTACCTAGCTCCTCCTTGGCAGCTGCCTCACCACCTTGCCCACCACCTGCTGTGACATGAAGGAATCACAAAATCACAGAATAGTAGGGGAGGGACTGGACCTTTGGAGAACATCTAGTCCAACCCACCCAGAGCAGACTAGACAAGAACACATCCAGGTGAGTTTTAAATATCTCCAGAAAAGGAGACTTGTCGCGTTAAGAGGACTTTGGTTTCGATATTTGTCTGTCAGAGTCCCAGGACTTTCACTGATCTACTATCAGAGTCCCACCAAAGGACTTTCACTGAATCAGATTCACAAATAATCGAAATTAGTACTTTTATTGAGAGCGACACTTGCAGATTCGAGATTGCCATTGATAAATTCACTAACTACAATAGCCCTAATTAATTAAGGTTAATATTGCTAGCAAAAATAACGATAGTACAACAACCCGGGGTAACATTCACCAGAGAGTGAAAGGCGCAGCGCTTACCCAGAAAGGCGTCTCTGCCTGGGGTGGAGGAAGAGAACGCAGCCCATCGACTGGTCCATCAGGTATCAAGTTTCTTCTCTCCCAGTTTAACAGTCATTTTCTCCATCCTTTTATCCCCAAAATTATGAGGTTTCCCTCCCCTAGGTGACGTGTAGTATGATTTGGGTGGAGAGACGAGTGCTATAGTCATATATGTTTAGCATGATCTCTAAAATCTTCATTAGCATATACAGGGGTGTCAACTTTAATATGCATTTCACAGGTAATGAGGCAAAGGTCAATTACTGGGCATGGCGGCCTCTCAAGGAAACAAAGAGCTACACAAAGTCTCTGTTATCTTGATTTTACTGTCTCTGCTGACGAAAAGCAGGGCTGTCCTAGCTCCCCAAGACTACCCCGTTATTTATGTATCCTGTGATAGCCAGGCAAGCCTTCACTCCCCTGGGTTGCACAAGAGATAGCAAAGCCAGTCTTAGTTGCTCTTTGAGCACAGAGACTTCACCTCATTACCCAAATTCCACAAGACTCCACAACCTCTCTGGGTAGCCTGTTCCAGTGCTCTGTAAAGAATTTTTTCCTTATGTTGAGATGGAATTTCTCATGTTCTAGCTTGTGCCCGTTGCCCCTTGTCCTGTCACCACAGTCCACTGAAAAGAGTCTGACCCCATCCGCTTGACACCCATCCTTCAGATATTTATAAGCATTGATAAGATCCCCTCTCAGTCTTCTCTTCTCCAGGCTAAACAGACCCAGGTCTCTCAGCCTTTCCTTATTAGAGAGGTGCTCCATTCCCTTGATCATCTTTGTAGCCCTCCACTACTCCAGTAGTTCCCTGTCCTTCTTGAACTGAGGGGCCCAGAACTGGACACAGTACTCCAGATGTGGCCTTACCAGGGCAGAGTAGAGGCGGGGGATGAGCTCCCTCGACCTGCTGGCCACACTCTTTTTAATGCACCCCAGGGGACCATTGGCCTTCTTGGCCACAAGGTCACAGTGCTGCCTCATGGTCAACTTGTTGTCCACCAGGACGCTCAGGTCTCTCTCTACAGAGCTGCTTTCCTGTCTGCAGATCAGCCCCTAACCTGTACCAGCGTATGGGGTTATTCCTCTTATTCCTCTCTAGGTCTAGGACCCTACACTTGCCCTTGTTGAATTTCACTAAGTTCCTCTCCACTCAACTCTCCAGCCTGTCCAGGTCTCGCTGTATGGCAGCACAGCCTTCTGGTGTGTCAGCCGCTCCTCTCAGTTTTGTATCATCAGCAAACTTACTGAGGGTACACTCTGTCCCTTCATCCAGGTCGCTGATGAATATATTGAATAAGACTGGAAAGTCCACCACCTCCTGGAGCTTCTCATAGTGCTGGAGGAGCTGCCCCACCCCTGCTCTGGTATCCGTGCTGCAGACAGGGCACACTGCCGGTGCCTCTGCCTGCTCCTGCCTGGCGCTCTCAGTCGCGCTTAGATTGTCCTGCTGCAGGAAGGAGAGAAGGAATTGGCTCTGAGATGGGATGGATGCAGCCGTGGAGGCTCAATGGTCCTATCCAACCATGGGACATGGCCAGGAACACCAGCAGGACCACCCCACCGAGCTGGCAGGTGGTGAGAGTGCTACCGCCAGACCTCACCTACACCTGCATCTGCTTGGCCATCTCAGTCACCAACTGCTTCAGCGTGGCCTTGGTCATATCCTGCAGTCCCAGCTCCATCAGCTCCTGCTTTATTTCCTGCAGCACGGACCTGGCCAGTGAGACGTGGACACAGGCATGCTTAGCTTCCATGGGGCTGTTCAGGGGATGTCCCTTGCCCCCCAATGTGGGGTGCTCCCAACCCCCAAAGGCTCCCTTGCAGCCCCACAGGATCGGAAATGCTCTCACATCCTTTTACCCCAGTTGCAGAGTGATCTGGTTGCGTCCATCCACTTTCTGGTCAGCTCCAGCCACTCCCAGCTTTCCAAGGGCATCCTCCAGCTGCTTGATCTGGGAATGGCGGTGGTGGCAGAGTGAGGGCATGGCCCCCCTGTGTCATCCCCGGTGTCATCCCCGGACAGGGGCCCTTCGGCTGCTCCCTCCCTACCCAAACTTTGGGGACTGCTGCTGGCTCACCTTCCTTTTCTCATCCTGCAAGTGGCTAGCCATGCCCTGCAAGGAGGACACCTGACCCTGGAGGACGATGCTCTCCTCATCTAACAGACAAGCTGTCAGTGAGGGGGTCTCGTCCTTGGGGCCATGCTCTGAGCTCAATGAGCCCCAGAGTGTCCCCATGCCAACAACCCCCAACCAGCCCCCCCAGGGCTCACATCTCCCTCTGGGAAGAGCAGGTGCAGCTTCTCAAGCTCAAGGTGGTTTGACTTGGTGGCTTCCAGCTGGGCTCCTTCAGGTGGTCAAGCTGCCCAATCTGGTGGAGAGATCTCCATCTCCACACAGCAGCCAAAGGCTCGGCTGGAGCCTGAGGACCCCCAGGGCATGGCCAGCTCTTGTGAAGGGGATTTCTTGAACTCCTGGGCTGTTGGCAAGAGGGTCCCTACTGCTGGGTGGCCTGCCTGAGCAAGCTGTCTGCTGGGCAAAGCCTTGCCTCCATCCTTGGTGCTTGTGGCATCCATCTTTGTCCCCAGAGCACTGGAGGTGGTGGACAAAGGTGGAGACTTTCTCAGTACCAGGAAGGCTAGGCTCCATGTGGAGCTTGGCTGAACGCCTGCTCCCTCTCCTTGCATCCCTGGAGGTGCTGGCTGCACCCCTGAGGTGGTGGTCCAAGTGCCGGGGGATCCTGGTAACAAGTGAGGCCTTGTAGTGAGGGGCCCAAAACTGAACACAGTATTCAAGGTGGGGCCTCACCAGTTCGAGTACAGGGGGATGATCACTTCCCTAGTCCTGCTGGCCACACTATTTCTGATACAAGCCAGAATGCTGTTGGCTTTCTTGGCCACCTGAGCACACTGCTCAGTCACATTCAGGCAACTCGGTGTCATTTGCAAACCAGCTTCACCTCCATCCCTGCTTGCATTTTTCATTTCTTCTAGAAAAATGTAAATTTCCCAGGAAAAGACTGGACATTGCCTGCTGATGGGAAGTAGAGAATAAATCTTTTTGTTTTCCTTTCCTTCCACGCATGTCCTTTGCTTTTTCTTTATTAAACTGCTTTTATGTCAACCCATGAGTTCTTTTGCATCTTATTTTCTCCCCCTGCCAGGTCCTGATGAGGAGGGGAGTGACAGAGCAGCTGTATGGGCACCTGGTGTGAAGCCTAGGTCAAGCCACCACAATGGCCATACTGCCACACCCTTCCATTGACTGCTCAGGACCAGGACACACATGTAAAGCCACACTCGCCCAGCCCTGGCCCATGGCAGATGCTGCCTCTACTCCTCCACAGTGACAGGAGGCAGAGGCTGCAACTGGGCCAAGGGGCTGTCACCCCTCACAGACCCAGGGAACACAACCGCTGATGACTTTTGGCAGGAGCATTCGGTGTCTGACAGCTTACTCCCCATTCCTTCAGCCATGACACGGGATAAAGCGATCGGCTCACAGTCAGATCACATGCAACGGGAAGGCAGGCATGAGGCTTCTTGTGCCTACACCTTTCTATGTTCCTTGATAAATGAGTCTTGGGAAAGCTGCCCGCTATTCACAGAATAGAATCACAGAATGGTCTGGGCTGGCAGGGACCTTTACAGGCCATCTAGTCCAACCTGCCGCAAGCAGGGACAACCTAGGACAAGTTGCTCACCACTCTATCTGTCTGGTGCTCGCATGGTCGGTGACTGAGGCCTGTGCCTCATCACCGCTGCTGGCCATGTCACCCTGCTCCTCAGTGGGTTTCGAGAGAGCAGACAGGACTGGAGGATTCCTGCCCATGCAGGCTTCCCCCTCCTCCAGAGCCTGCACAAAACTATCCTGGTCTGGCCAAGGGGCCCGGTGCAGCTAGCACACCCCGCAAGAGACGAATTAAAACAACAGCACAAAGCACCCCCAGAAAATCAAAATAAGCCCTGCGTGAAATTTTTAAAAAAAAAGGGGGAACAAAAATCCAGCCCCAAGAAGTCAAAAACCACGGATCCCAGAAAAAAACAAATAACTGCCAAGAAATTTATAACAAACAGAAAGCCAATCCCGAGACCTTACCAAAAAAAAAAAAAAAAAAGAAAGAAGAACCCAAATCAGCAAACGGACAGGGACACAGATGGGGAAAAGGCAGAGAACGAGAGCAGAAAGGCGGGGTGGTCGCTGAGGAACGGCCGGGGCAGCGGCAAGGACTGCGCATGCGCCACGAGGAGGCCGGTGTGTGTGCACGTCACCGGTTCCGGGCGGAACCGCGGCCCCGCACCGCAGTTCCGGGTGGGAGCGCACCCGGGGCGCAGGGGTCGCACCATGCGGGGGGCTGTGAGGAAGGAGGCTGCTGTGGCGCGCGGGGCTGCCACAGTGATGGAGTGGGGCTTCTATGGGGCTCCTGTGGGGCTGTTATGGGGCAGGGAGCACTGTGTGGGGCGCCCGGCCCCCCTCACGTGATCATCCCACGTGACCCCCCCGCCCGTTCGGGCGCTCGCAAGATGGCGGCGGCGGCGGTTCGGGGGCGGCGTTTCAAGTGGTCGTTGGAGCTGGCGGCGGCGCCGGGAGGGCGGTGAGGCCCGGGGGAGGATTGGGGAGGGGGGGAATTGGGGGTACAGGGGTCTCTCCACCTCACCTGTCTCCTCTGC
>VYZM01008668.1:8050-25659 GCA_013398915.1 Dromas ardeola | reverse complement strand
TTTTTTTTTTTTTGGTGATGCCACTTTTTGCTGTCCTAGGATCCTATCCTGTTGGGGAAGGATGTATTTTCTTGGAAGACAGATATACTTCTGTACTGCTTTTGGCTGGGATAGAGTTAATTTTCTTCATAGTAACGCTACAGTGCTGTTTTGGAGTTGTGACAAAAACAGTGTTGATCACATGCCCCTGCCTTAGGTATTGCTGAGCAGTGCTTACACATATTGAGGCCTTTTTTATGTTCCTCATGTTGCCCCCCATTTCGAGCAGATGGGGAGGGGCACAAGGAATTGGGAGGGGACACAGCTGACCCCACTGACAGGATAGCTCACATCATATGGTGTCATGCTCAGCAATAAAATCTGCAGGGAAGAAGGAAGAAGGGACATTTGGAGTGATGGTGTTTGTCCTTCCAAGTCAGAGTTAGGTGTGATGGAGCCGTGCTTTCCTGGAAATGGCTGAACACCTGCCTGCTGATGGGAAGTAGTGAATGCATTCCTTATGTTGTTTTGCTTGCGTGCACAATTTCTGCTTTGCTTATTAAACTGTCTTTATTTCATCCCATGACCTTTCTCACTTTTCCCCTTCTGGTTCTCTCCCAACACCCCCTGGGGGGCAAATGAGTGAGCAGCTGCTGGGGGGGCTTAGCTGCCGACCAGGGTTAAACTACAACAGACCCTTAAATATATTTGGTATGAATATATTAAAGTCACAGGCTATTAAGACTGTTAGGCACTTGAGTGACAAACCATCAGACCCAGAACTCCTTAGGCTCTATAGATGAAATACCAGCTGAGGGGTCTACTACGTTCCTATTATAGGCTGCACCTAAATTACCTAAAAGTACCTTAATGCATGTATGACAATATCTTTTTTGCTCCAAAGCCACGCTAGGCATAACTACTCTTATTCAGGAGTTAGAACAATGGCATATTATTCAGAAAACTCATTGCCCGTGTAAGTCCCACAGGTGGCCCATAAGCCTAACAGCACCCTGTGTTTGGCAGTAGGTTATCCTCAACGGAATGAAAATACTGGACACTTACATGCTGCTGTCCTGTCTATCAAAAATCTTATTTTTTCTATAGAGCAAAGAGTCCATCCTTGCTGGATATTAGGATATGTTTTTCATGGTCCCATTACAAAATGAGGATCAAGAGAGATTCACTTTTACCTGGGACAGAATAAAGTTCACTTTCACCTTATTATACCATGGATTCAAATATAGCCCTACATTGTCACATCAGGTTTAGGTGAGGAATTAAGAACAAGTCCCACAGGAACAAGGAGCGATAGTATATTAATGTATAGAAGACATTTTAATTGGAGGGGATTCTCCCAAGAGGGTCCAAAGAATGTGTGGTGGGGCATCCTAGCCCACCTGAAAAGTAAGGGGAATACCATCCCTGAGGCTAAATGACAGGGATCTAGCCAAAAGGTTCAATTTTAGGTGTAACTTGGCAAGGTGGCAGATGGTATATTCCCTCTGATACCTTGCAGCAAAATATCCAAGTTAAGTTCACCTTTTGCTTAGAAGTTTTGACAAGCCCTAAGAACTTTAGGACTCTGGAAGGCTCATAGCCACAATTCAGCATAACTGCCTGAAATTTATGCAATCTGCTGAAGAGATGTGATATCTAGGAATAGACAGATACTCATGAAGAATTGTAATACGCACCATTTTAGAAAATCGGCCCACGGGCCCCATAATAGCAGGGATCCCCTTCAGCCTACATTAGAAGCATTTAGCTTACAGAATCCCTTTCAGAGAAAACAATCACAACCCTCTTCACAAACCAAGCAACTTCCCTAACAAAATACCACCTATTTTGACATCAGTGTAATCAGTACAAGGTAACAATATTGCAGGCGGCCTCTGGAACACTGTCCTGCTTTGGAGTGAAGCGAAGCCAACTTTCTGTTCAGTGAGAGGGTCTTGCTTACGCTTGTTGCTGTGGCAATCAGGGTCAGCTGACTTTGTTGTTTACCCTGTGGAAGGGTTACACCTGTGGACAGGTCATGTGACCCAAACTGACCAATGGGGTGTTCCATCCCATCTGCCATGTTCAGTATAAAAGCTGAGGGACCAAAGGGATCCTCCTTTCCAAGGATTCAATAGCTCTGTTTCTTCAGCGACTGATATCTGAGGAGAAGTCTGTCAGCTCATCTGCGTTTTGATCCTGGTCAGTGTGTTCTGGTTCCCATTTGTCACTGAGTCCAGTCTGGAACTTTCACAGTGCCTGCCTGTGACATCTCCGTGGGAGCTTGATACGGTTTTGTGTATATTTGTATATATTTTATCTATTTCATTATTTCCTTTTTTAAAAATTTTATTAATTTTTCATTAGTTTATTTTTTTCTAAGCTCACAAATCTCTTTCTCTCTCTTCTTCCTCTCCTTAGAGAGAGAGGTGGGGGAACAGCATCTGTTGTCTTGTCATTAGCCAATCCAGCCCAAACTGACAAATATAGCACTTTGTCATGGTAAAATGAGCTCAATTCAAAACATGACAAAATACTACAAGTACTGGCATGAGGCAGTAACAGGCACTGTAAAAAGTCTGCTGTGACTAAAACTCAGTTACTAACTCACAGAAGAAATATGGTGTTGCTCCTGCTTTACTGTGCATAAATTCAAGATCCAGGGAGTTCTAATTGAAGAGGAAACTGGCACAGGCCTGCTGGATAAAGCTGAGCCACCTGTCCCCCTTCTCTTCCTCTGTTCATGTTTTACAGCTGAGTTGCTACACATTTAGCAACCTGAAAAACACATAATTGCCTTGCTTTTTTCACTCTCTTTTGCCTTTCCTCAATACAAATTGATTTTAAAGGTGGAGGAGAGAGCAAGCTTAAACCAAGAGCCAGGGAAATAATACCACATGACCTCTAGTTTAAGTGATGATTATTAAAAATAAATCACTACCAGAGTTAAGTGACACAACTGCTCTTCCATTTATTTCAAATCAAACTGTTTGTGAACTGGATTCATTAAAGACTTCATTTTTCATACAGAGAGGTTCAGTAAGGTTCATAGCCATAGCATGTGGCAGCTTAGAGGCTGCTGCATAACAAAGCAACTTGCTAGCACTTAACACTTTGAACAAAATGGAGATGTACTTTTTTCTAAACAGTGCAAGAAATGTTCCATCACAAGTAATTGCTTGATGACACTAGGGAGTATTCTGTGACCAGAATTCACCTGCAGGGACAACAGACATCTTCCCCATACTCCCAACTACACTATCGTTCTCAGGTCAGATATACTTAAATGAAACTTTTTGGAACCACTTAGTATCAAATGTCTGCTTCTGGCACAATGTTTAATTAAAAAACAGGGGAGAGCTGCTACAGTCCATTTTATGTTTTCATATACTGAGTTTTCTTAAGTGTTCATATACTGTCCAGCTTCTTCAGGATGAAAGGAGCTGAAAAGAGAAAATAAAGCAGCATGAACTTAACAGAGCTGAAGATAACAAAAAGTCTGCAGTGAATCTGTGATGAAACTGCAGCACATTTATGTGGCATATAAAACATTCAAACTCTGTGTGAGATTCCACTGACTGCCTCCCACATGGTCCCTTCTCTCCCTGCATGATTGCTTTAACAGGTAAAGCAGCATGATTCACGAGGGGAATCGGGTATGCCTGCTTCTGCTGCAGCTCTGCTCTCAACACTTCCAGGCACGGGGGCGGGGCGGGGTTGGGAGGAAACACCCAAACGTGACTTTTTGTTTGCTGAGCAGAAGGGCACCTTGAAAGGAAAGATGAAAGGCTCTGATGCAACACACTAAGGAACCGCCCGCAAGGCAGCCCGCGCGGCCCTGTTCTTTTATAACCTAGAAAAGAACCGGCACCGCTGCTCGCCCAACCCCAGCGCTCCAGGTGCCGTAGGGAAGGCACCGGCCCTGTCCCGCTAGCCGGGGACGCGCCCGGCCACCGGGCCGCGGCTCCCCGCGGGCTCTACCGCGCCGCCTCCTCCACTCACGGGCCGCGAACAGGCGGCTGGGCCACGCCGATCGCTCCCGGTCCGCCGCGTGGGCGCAGGCCCCGGCTACCCCCCGCGCACTCACTGATCCGCAGCAGCGCGACGTAGATGAGGAAGTTGCGGACGGAGGTGAGGACGTCGCGGCGCATCTTCCGCCTCAGCTCCTCCGGGTCCATCTTGGGCCCCAGCCCCTCGATGCGGAACATGCCGGCCACCCCGCGCGCGCCAGCGGCTACGGCGGGCGAGGAGGGACACACGCTGCAGCCGTGGGGGAAGCCAGATCACGTGATGGGGGCCGGCAGCTGCAGCGGCGGCGCATGCGCAAGGAGGTACGGCCGAGGCGCGGCCCTCAGTGGGGCGCCGGGGTCCGCCCGGCCCTGGCGGGGCGGAGCCTCCTAGGATGGTGGAACCTCCCGGGGCGGAGCCTCTCGGCGGCAGCGGATCCGGCCAGCCCCAGCCCGGCCCGGCAGGATTGTTGTGGGTGCGGCGGTTTGCGGCCCGCCTCTGCCCAGGGGGGTGCCGGCCGCGGTGGCACGTGCCCGAAAGCGCAGATCGGGGTTCGACCTGGGGCCCAGGAGCTTGCACAAAGGCAACCCCAGTTCCCAAACAAGTCGAGGGAGACCATCGGAGGCCAGTAATACGTAACAGGTTCAAAGAGGCTAAGAGGGTCAAGGATGTAGGCTTAGCAGAGGCCCGTTGCCAACCTCAAAGCTCCCCCTGCAGAAGCTGGGAAGCTGGGCTGTGGATGATGCGGGATAATGGATGACCGTGAATGCTGACTTGAATTGTGCCCTTTTTTAGGGATAGGAGCTGATTCAAGCCTGAGACCTGGCTCACCCAGAGAACTGTGTATTCAGTCGTCAGTCCTTGCTCTTGAGCTCTGTCTGCAGCACATGGGCTTCAGCCAGCCAAGCCGTACAGCTGCCTGTGGCAGGCAGCAGGCAATGTTTTCAGGAGCCCTCCTCAAATGTCAGGAATACTGTCAGAGATGGACACAGGCGCAAGTGATGCCTGGAGAGGACCAAGCAAGCAGGCAGTGTCTGGTGGCTCTCCCCACCACCCACCCAAGACGTCTGGGTTCTACAGCCCACCATGCTCTGCCTATGCTCCCTGTGATCAGACAATGCACAGTTAGCAGATAATTAAAAAAAAGGGATTTCTCTCAGCTAAGCTGCCTATGACCTGACGCAAAGCCAATTACAGAGCAGCTGCTTTCATTGTGCCAGTGATTAACAGCGCAAATTGCATCTCCCACTGGCTGGAGGAGCTTTCCTGCCTTTCTGTGCTATCTCAAGGCCCTCCTTGACTTTGCAAAGGATGGCCAAGAAAGGGTGTTCCCAAACCACCCTCCTCCCAGCACATTTGCAGGATATTCAATCCCAATCCTCAGTGCAAATGAAGGGGCAACCTTTTCTGGCCACAGAAGTTGTAAAACTGCCCTTGTAGACAGCTTTACAGTTGTTGTGGTTTTGGCCAAATTGGCCAATGGCTAGCGACAGATGCTCTCCCCCCACCTCTCACACGTGGAGAGGAAGAGGAGAGATAAAGAGATTTATGAGTTTAGAAGGAACTAAACTACTTTAATGAAATATTAATAATAAGATAAAAAGGAAGTAATGAAACAGATACAGTATATATACAAAACCGCATCAGGCTCCCAGGATGACGTCACTGGCAGGCACTGGGGAAATTCCCAGACTGGACTCAGCAACAGATGGGATCTGGATTCTGGAACTGGAGTCAGGAATGCACAGACCAGGATTAAAGGCAGATGAACAGACAGGGTCCTCCTCGGACATCAGCCATTGAAGAAAAAGAGCTGACCCTTTGATCCCTCAGCTTTTATACTGAGCATGAGGCAGATGGGATGGAATACTCCTGTTGGTCAATTGTGGGTCACCTGTCCTGTGCGCTCCTCCCTGCAGGTGGGACTCCTCTACACTTTTCCATTTCTGACCCTCCAATGGGGTAAATAAAGAAATTAGCTGACCTTGATTCTTATAGCAATAAGTATAAGCAAGAGCCTCTCTGCATACCATACCATTCCTTGCCACTAACTGTAAACATTGGTCTTACCACTCTGAGAATGGACAGTTTTTGGCACAATATGTTGTTCATTTCAGAGAGTTAGAAGAGGCCTAACTAAGAAGTAAAATTACTGAACAGAAAGTTGGTTCTGTTTTACCTCAAACCAAGACAACAGCAAGGCCCTAGAGGAAAAGAAAACTGAGCTGCCCAGATCTGCATCTGACATGAACTAGCTTCATTCTGCTGTCTTCTGGGAAATCTCATTGATTTACTCAGGGTTTTTCTAGTCTTTGATAACAGAAACAGATTGGCATGTCCTAAGCCCATCTTGGCAGAAAAGCAAGGAATCGCATCCTACATTTCAAGACTCTTGGTCCTCTCAGTTTTGGTTTGTATTTGAAAGCAGAAGTGATGCTCTTTTCCCAAGCATTGCTCTAAAGAAGCTGAAGGAATCTGGGCAAATATGAATCAAATATGACACAGTATTGAAAAGAGACTGGAGCAAGGAGAAGACAAGAAAATGATGAACGGGAGCAATGTGAGTGAGGACTCTGCCAAGACATTGACTGGAAAGCTGTTGCCACAGGTTGTTTCCCTGGAGGCACACCATTTTCCTTGTCGTTTTGTGAGATGGGGGGATGAGAAACATTTCCTTTGGGAGACATCCACATTGGATAGGCAGGAGGTTTCAGGTGTGGAGTGCCTGGCAAGGACCAGGTTGCATTGGCTTTGGGTTTTGACAGCAGTAGGAACAACTTCCTGAGCTGTCCTTGAAATGTTTGTGGCAATTTTCCAGAATTCCCTCAAACATCCAAACTGTGGGGTTTTGACAGCCCATACCATGTCCTTAGTTTTACTTAGCCCTGTAATTGCATGGGAATTTTACTTTTAATTTCCTGGGGTTACAGTCAGATTACTGGCCACTGACTGGGCATTGGCTTGAGGTTAACAGAACAGAACAGTTCTGAACAGAACACAGACGACTGCATGACAGCGTATGTGAAATGGCTGTATACAGCAGATAGCTGTGAAAAGCTGACAAAAGTTGCAGATAATGCCACAAGGGATAGCTGCATCTCCCAAGTGGTTATGAAGCAGTGATGTGGGGAAAGGCCAAATTCCACAAATAACTGGAGAGAAGCGCTGGGGTCCTTTGGGGGCAAGGCCAGCAGTTCCTCAGTAACTGTGTCAGTAATAGCACATAATGCCAAGATTACCTAGGTAACAGTATCAGAAATACCAAGCTGCACACAAGTGTTTACACCCACCATCCCCCAATACCAATGGCGAAAAATTAGTTAGAAGCCAGCTGTTCCTTTGGGAGGAGACTGGGACAGACAAGGGAAGTACAAGGATTGTGAAAAGTGGGGGTGAAGAAACAGGAAAAGAGAGTACCAAGGTACACAAATGTTGTGACCAGTGCTGCATGGAGGAAGCAGCCAAGCAGCCCTGTGTATGATCACCATTGCTAGAGCAGAATCTTAAACCAAACCTGTTGATTTGGCCATAGCTTGCATGTCAAACCTACTGTTCTGGTCAGAAGGATGAAGGGGAAGGCACATTGCTTTCCCTAGCAGACTTGAGAAGACCCAGGCAAATGGATTGAATGTTCTGGAATTATCATGTAGATATATCTTCTAGGTGTGACGGCTTTGGTGGCTACCTATCACTTCCTAACATTGTTTAAAAACAGATTCAGCTTTTTATAGTCTTGCTGAGGAAAGACTGACAAGGTGACACAGAATATGGATTTGCATTTGTTTACATATCAACTTAGCAAGGAAACCAGTTCACTTCACATGTCAACCAGTTAAGGTCCACATAAGCCAAGATGCATTTCATGTTCTGAGGACAGGCATAGTCTGGTTGCCTCGTTACCCCAATGGCAAAATCAACATGAAGCAGGCCCAGGTCCAGGCACCCCCTGCACCCTTAACAAAGCAACATGCCCGCGTGACTGTGATTCGGATGACTGGTTTGTGCCTGAGTGAGGAGCTTTGTTTCTGGCTTTTTCTTGCCATTACTGTGGGTGGTCAGAAGCTATCTGGAAAACTGCAGGATCTAAGTGCAAACAAGCTCTATGGGCCAAGGAACAGAGACGTCAGGGCTGTGTGCTGGGTGGGAATGCAGAGAAGAGGGGCTGGTTGGGCGGGTTTGCCCAGGGATCTGAGCTAGGACTCGCTAGTGAAAACTTGGACTTCTTGCCCCAGCGGTTCTCCCCCTCCCATGAAGGGCTGGCGCTTGGGTAAGACACAGCTAGTGCAGAGGATGTGTTAAAGGAGGAGCTGCTGCCCTCCCTCATTCACAGGAGCACTCACACACCATTCATGGTGTCACACACATACTTACTCCCGGGCGTGCTTCCTCCTTCTTCAGGCTTGACCCTCGGTTTCCTGCAGCAGAGTCTCAGGCGCTGGATTTCATAAAATAATTAATTTAATTGGAAGGTACAGCAGCAAGAACAGCCTGAAATGGGTACCTCCAAAGAGAGGGACCCTGAACAAAGAAACCCTGGGCAATTATACCCCTGTGATCCACACACCTGCCCCTCATGCAACCTTCACGAGCTGTCCACATGTCTTTTAGTCCAATGGTGATTTTTTAACTGGGATCGTCTAACATTTAATTGGATTCTTTTCCTGTGTCCAGGCAGGCAGACTCTTATCTTGTTCATTTGCAGTTTTCAGCCAAGGGTTGGAGCCTCCTTGTCTTCTGGTTTACACTCCTTGTACATGTGCAGTCGCTGGCAGAACATGGAGAACTGAAGAGTCCCAGTCTTGGGAGAAACACCACAAAAACATCAGTGTGATATCAAAATGCTTTCCCATACTAAAAGACTAAACACAGCACTGCTAGGAAAATTACTAAGAAAAACAACTCTAACAAGGCTTAAAGGCTTCAGCAAATCTAGCTGAATGCTAAGTAAAGCTAGGCAAACAGCACAAATCACACCATACTATAAACTTAAGTAATTTATTCACTATTACTATTTATGCTAAACAACTAATACTCCTCAACAGGGCAGGAAAGAAATAGTGGTCAGAAATAAAATCTGCCCTGATCACCATTTTTGAGACCTCAGGGAGGTTTGTAGGGGAAAGGAACTCACCGAGATGACTTGACCCTCCTCGATGAAGATGTTTTGTGAAGTGGTCCTCCGTATACTGTTCTGGGCTGTTTCTCCAGGCTGCCCCGACCTCCTGGAGGTGGCTAATTGGCCAGCTGAAAGGACAGCATGTCTTTCCCTTAGGCAAAGAAGTATTAGCCTGCCCTGGCCCCTTGAGCATCCAGCAGTAAGATTCAAAGAAGTGCCTGAAACCTCCACTTTTGGAGTTGGATCAGGATGTTTACCACTGATGCATATCGAAGGCATTTTAGAGGCTCAGGGAAACCTTGCAGAAGCACTAGGGGTATGCAAAGTAGATAGTGCTGGAGCCTTGGTGCTACCTGCCATGTTGACCCTTTCACCCCATCAAAAGAATCAATATTGATACATACACTAATGGCAGTATTTGCCTTTGTGCAAACAAAAAGACCTTCTCTTTGTCTGGCCAATAAATTTCAGCTTGCCATTCTGTAATCTCTCTCTATGGGCTCCACAGAGTCAGTCAGACTGTGCAAAGACACATTTTCTGGTCTTCATCAAACAAGCCCAACACGCAAATTAAAGTGACTCCCAATTCAAGCTGAAGGGACAGTTTCCACCCACCCCACTGATGCCTCCCAGCACCTCAGGCCTGGTGTAGAGGGCAATGCTGTCTCTCCTGGTGCAGGGGTTCACAAATAGTCTGCATGGCCCTTACTACCAGAGTCTAATGCTCAGTACATTGTCTCCCCAGCGCCTTGCAGCTGGAGCATCCATACTCACTGCTTTCAGTTCGTCTGGTCTAAAACCAGATGTGGCTAAAGACCACATGTATGTCGAGCCTAGGACTGATACCCCTACTGCATGCAGTGCTGCATAGGCACATGCGAAGATACAGGTGTCTAACCCAGGCTTAATCAGGGCAAAGAGTGTCTGAGTTAGGATGGCTCATTTAATGCAAGGCAGGTCTCCCTCGGGAGGATGCTCTGGCAGACTGTCCCGAGCAGGACTGCCCTGTCAGTATTGCCTGTGAAGCTTGGTCTGCCATTTCAGTCAGCAAGCTGTTTACTTTTGGGACAGTCACTAGTGAACAGCTTTCCTCTTTATTTCCTGTGTTTTCCAGGCTGGATCTGCAGCCTGTGGTGTGAAGGTCAAGAAAGAAGACAAGGACTGTTTTAAGGATTCTGCAATTTTCCAGCAAGTTTGTCTACTCAAATAGTGCACAGCTAAATGCAGCTGTTGTACACGGTGTCTGAGGCAGCTGTATAGCAAGATCAGTGATCATTGCTCACTCAGTACTCATACTGTCCAGGGCCACGGTAACAGACACCCAGAGATGGCATGGTCTTCCATCCGTTGATCCCCTGTCCTCAGTACTGAGGCAGGTAACATCATGCCCATCTCACTGGAGAGGAAAATGTCTGCAAGATGAGCACCTGACTATACATGGTTAGAGCTCTGCCTTTGACTCCACAAAGTCTGAAGTCTTTTCCTTTCAACTAATTCCAGGCAGAAGCTCTGGCATGGATTGCAGCTAATGACAGCTACTTAGGGCCAGGGAAGTCAGCAGTGTCAATCACCTTTCCAGCAGGACTCTTGGTGTCTGTACAAGGGGGAAGACTTTCTGGCACAGATAACTTCATTAAGTGACAGAGTCCAAAATGGAAACTGAATCTACTCCTCCTAATACTGTGCTTAGCAGAGCTGTCAACTGGGTGGCTAATCCAAAGGGGACACAAAATGGCAAGCTGTTTAAGCAGAGAAAGATTTTTAAAAATACATTTGACCTCTTCTAGGAACAAGGTAGGGGACTGTAGATTCTCGTGCAGGGGTACATTCGGCAATAGTACTGCTGAGGCAAGTGACATCCTTAGCTGACACTAGAACTGTGAGAAAGATGTTATTTTTCTGCATAGCAAGTAACAAGAAATAAGGCAGTGTTCAGGCCTATGGAATATCCTGGGAGTATGTAAACTGGGTGATAAAAAGGGGCAAGACCACACCAGAGCAGACACTCCAGCAATGTAAATCCACATAGTGGTGTTAAAACACAACAGAACAACACCAGGGCAGGAAGACTCATGCCCTCACCTCACCTCTGCATTGCTGTAGGTGTAGTGAAAAGGCACAGTGTGGACCAGAGAGACGCAGTGTGAAGAGACGGTGCCACCCATATGCATGGCTGAGTCCTTTGGGCACCTTGGGCTGGAAGCCTCCCCCTTTCACAGGAGTGTCATGTTCTACCCAGCTCCCCGATCCCCTTTGCTGTGGGTTCGATCTCCCCAGCAGCCTCACCAGCTACGTCTGCTTGTTGGGGACCTGGGGCAGGAGGATAGTCCCTGATGTCTAGCAGGCAGAGGAGAAGCAGGACAGTGCTCACTCAGAGCGCTGGTCTGGCCTCTGCCCTAGGACCCTTGCAAGGCTCCCCACACCTCTGGACACGTGAGGCTTAGTTCCTCAGGGGCCAGACCGTGACACAGAAAACCACAGGCTGCTTTTATGTGATAGGATTTCCTTTACCATCAGAGGTCACCATCCGACCATGCATACCTAGGCCAGCAGCCTGCCAGCCCTGTCCCACTGATGGCAGCTCAGTGTGTGACAATGTGGCTTTAGTCCACCCCTTTCCTCACTGCCTGCATTGGTTAGCGCTCAGGCAGCAGAGCTGAGTTTGCTTCTCCCAGAGGAAGAACACCTCCAACAAGGTGTTCTTCTGCTTCTCCTGTCGCCTCAATATGCAATACTCTGGGCTGCCTCTGGCTCCTTTGTGAAAGCCTGAAGTTGTTCCTGTGATTATTTCTCTCCAGAGATGGAACGAGACCGGCACAGCGGCATCAAGCTGCAGCATAGAAGGGGCTAGTGGGGATGCTCCACCCTCCCCTCTCTGCTTCTGCCAGATTGCTGGAACTGGCTCGCCAGCGAGGAAATAATCTCTGACTGGTTCCTGCCAGGGGAGGCTGGATGTGTCAGCCCGGGAGAGGTGAGGCTGCTGCACCCGGGCCCAGCCAGGAGTGAGGATGAGCAGGTATGAGCGGAAAGCACATGCACACACATGCACAGCCTTACAGCACACACGTACACATATATACATGGCTGGCCACATACACCAATGCAGACAGACACCCTGAGCACTCACTCAAATGCAGACAGAACAAGCAGCCTAAACCTGCTCCCCTTTCTGGCTTGAGACCACCATGAAAACACACACACACTGCAGAGAGTCCCTCAGGAAAATCACTACAAGTGGAGTTGAATAAGGCACAGAACAGACTGCGCTGACCTGGTGCAGAGCATGGCCAGACAAGCATCCCAACCAGAAAAACATTTATATGCTGCCGGCCCTGTTTCTTCCCTTATCCTTCTGATTTCCCACAATTATTCTCCACAAACCATGCTGATGCCTGCGTTTCCCAACATTTGGTTCCTCCCCTGGACATCCTGTAATAAGCCTTGTGCAATCCTGAATGCGCTTCCTCTGCACCCACAGCGTCTCCCGTACACCTAGCCGTCAGCCCTAGGTCTGTGAGGTGCTCAGGAGAGGATGGGTGTTCCCCAGCCCATGGGGCTGAGCTCCCCTGGGACTGGGAGGAGCTGGGTAGGGGCTCTGGGCTCTGAGGGTGTCACTGGGGATCTCCTGCAGCTTGGGGCGCTTGTGTGTGCAGACACACTGCATCACCAAAGTTAGCATTCCTGAGCTGTGATCTTTTTTCTCTGAGAGAGACAATACTGAATGCAGTGTTATCTGACCAGTCATATTGGAATCTGCCTCAGTGAGACCATGTGAGTCCAGATAGTTTGAAATCACCTATCCGGTTCTCAATTCAGGCATCCCAGGGTTGTGCCCAAGACTTCAGATCTGTTTTATCACCCTTCAGTCGGTCCTATTGTTCTGGTGTGGTCTGGGACTCCAGCACAAAGGGCTCAGAGTACCCTGGCATTCCTGGCACTCCAAGGGAAGATTTCTCTCCTGCTTTTTCCTCTTAACCTTGGGAGGAATGGACTGTGGCCCTGCCAACAAGTGGGTCTGCCCACCATGGAGCTGCACAAACTGCGGCCTGACCCCCTGTGCTGCTTCGTATGCTCAGGTGGTGAAAACCTTAAAAGCTTCAGTCGCAAATGAAAAAAAAAAAGCTAAAAAGCAACACCAGAGCCTCAAGGCAAATATTTCAGACTTGCCATCTATTTACTTGTGATCTGGCACAGTGAGAGACAGAGCTGACAGGAAATGTGAACCCCCAAAACTGTGACACATCACCACAGCATGTTCTGTCCGTGCACCAGGTGGTTGAACACAATTTCTGGTGTCTTCAAAAGGTTTAATGCACTGACCTTCATGCTGAAGGGAACCAGAGAGGTAACATAATTTGTATCATTTGTCTGTATCACTTTAAGGAGCAATTGCTACTGTAAGTAGAATTAGAGCATGTAGCAGAATATTATGTTACCTGTCTGCACAGTTTGAGTGAGTTTGAACTTTCAGAGAAATGTTTTCTGGTCACTTGCACAATTAACAGAGGTGTTTCTCTTGTCACACTCTCTCCTTTTTGCCTTCTTGCACAGACTAAAAATTTTGGGTTCCTCTTTGAACTCTCTATTGTTGAAACACGTTGTCAAAGATGTAGGAAGTTTCAAGGGCAAATTATTGACTGTATAGTTTGGGTCTCACGTATTTAAGCTTTTCTGCTTTATGGGTTCATTTGTCCATTGCTTCCTAAGAGATCTGAAAGTGTTTCCTTAAAAACAGCTTGGTGAGGAGTGCCTGCATGGCAGGCTTTGGAGCTTCTCATCGCTGTCCCTTGGCCTGGTTTGCTGTCCACCCTTAAGAAGCCGGCTATTAGCAAGAGTGTCAGGGTGAGCTATAAACTGGCAGGACATGCCCTTCTTAAGAACACAGAGGCAGACACTCTGCAGGAGACATTCAGAGAGATGCCGTGGCTCAACCTACAGCATGGCCTGTCAGACAGGTCTTCCCACTGGGGAGAGAGAGCTGGTGGCCACAGAAAGTCTTGGACGGACACACGTCCTCCTCACAAGTGCCATTTCTCTGGAGGGACTCCAGTGCAACCACTTCTGCAACACATCTTTCTCACATCTTTTGTCTCCTGAGCTGCTCTGTCTTCTTCTGGTCACACATGCCATGTTGTATTTTAAGAAGGTATCCTGGGATTCATCCCTAGCAGCATGGCCAGCAGGTCAAGGGAGGGGATTCTGCCTCTCTACTCGGCTCTGGTGACACTCCACCTGGGGTCCAGCTCTGGGGCCCCCAAAATAGGAAGGATGTGGACCTGTTGGAGCGAGTCCAGAGGAGGCCACGAAGATGATCAGAGAGCTGGAGCACCTCTGCTATGACGACAGGCTGAGAAGAGGAGGCTCCAGGGAGAACTTATTGTGGTCTTTCAGTATGTAAAGGGGCTACAGGAAAGGTGGGGACGGACTTTTTAGGAGGGCCTGTAGCAATAGGACAAGGGGTAATTGTTTTAAACTAAAAGAGGGTAGATTCAGACTAGATATAAGGAAGAAATTTTTTCCAGTGAGGGTGGTGAGACACTGGTCCAGGTTTCCCAAAGAGGTGGGAGATGCCTCATCCCTGGAAACATTCAGGGTGAGGTTGGATGGGGCTCTGAGCAACCTGATCTAGTTGAAGATGTCCCTGCTCATTGCAGGGGGGTTGGACTAGATGGCCTTTAAAGGTCCCTTCCAACCCAACACATTCTATCATTCTAAGGTAGTTTGGGTCACTCATATAATGCTCAATGACCTTTGATGGGTCAAACTCAATAGACAACTGGGCTGGGCAGCAGCAGCAGAATGGCATGGCCAACCTCACAGAGAGTGCTGAACGATAAAGGGTTACCTTGTCTACAGCTTTATCCTGCAGCAGGGCAGCCATACTGTTAGGCAACTTGAGCTGTTCCTGCATAGCTCATGGAACCAAAAACCAGCAGCACACAGGCTCTCAAATGCGGCTGGGCAGCCCTGCCACAACCAGACTAAGGAACTCTGAGAGAGGGGCAGACTAATCTGCTAAATTCAATTCTTCAGATATGTGAGATGTGAAGGTTTTTTTCTCCTTCATGAAATTTTAGTCACCCTTCTTCAGCAGACACAGCTTTCTGGATCCTTATGCCCAGCAATTCCAAAACAATTATCTGGATCACAGGACAGGGAGGTGGGTTCACAGGTTCAGCTCATGATGAGGATGAGCTCCCAGAGGTTTGATATTCTTGCATTCTTTATAGAAACAGCTTGGCAGGCAAGCAGCAATGCTTTGGAAGCTTCCAAATAGTTTAGAAATGTTTCCCCAGACAGAAAGCTTTTATAGGTCAGCTGTAACATAATCAAAACATGAGCAATGAAGAATGTTATTTAGAGACAAAATGTCTCATAACTTTCTGGAGAAATGTTCCCTGGGATTCTGAAACTTAGAATAATCAGAGAGAAGAAAACCACATGCTCAGTTCTACCGCGCACAGGTACAAATATAATACATTTGGTAGCTTGGCATGAAGCTCTGATTTCTCTTGTTACTGGATACCACTTTTCACCCCCAGGAAAGAGAACTTTGCTTAATTTCTTTGTTAATTAAGCTTCTGCTTCCTGCGTGGATTGCTTTGAAAGCACCATCCAGAGGCACTGGTAGGAAAGGAAATGTGATGCAGATTGTTCAGGAAAGCTGCATGAATCAGCAGTTGATGAAAAACCTTTTCCTGGGGACTGTTTGATGTTATATTAATTACAAATGTCAGGCCCCACCCTCATTTTTGGTTAAGTTCAGTGAACACAAAGTAGTACTAACTATGAAAGGTGCCAGACAAATTCAGTTTTTACATCAGCAGAAAAAGAAAATAACCATAGTTTCTGTGGGTGAGCTGATTTGTGAGAACAGCAGTTCCTGAAAAAGGAGCAGAAAGAACAGCAAAGGTAAAGGCAGAAGGACCCGCAGTGCAGAAATACTCAGGCTAATTAGGGAGTATGAAAGAGCAAAACCAGAAAGGCACAAAACAGAAAAAATCAATACCTTTCAGTAGGTGAGTCTTCGTTTCCTGACCAGACCTATGCTAAATAAAGAGATGCAGACAGTAACAGAGGAGTTTAAACACAGAGCAGGGCATTTTTACAGCAAAGGCTGTTGTCAGAGAAGGAGAGGAAGAGCTGACACAGTGGTTGTGGGTTCCTGCGTCCCCAGTTGTGCAGTGAATGTCATGCAGTGCCAGGCAATCTCCAAGAAGCCTTGCACCCACTGTCTTTGTCCTTAGCACCACCAAGCCCAGAGTACCAGCAGCAAGCGCACTGTACACTGTGTTATGTGATAAAAGCGGCTCTGCATACCACAGAGGAGCACAGAGAGGCAACAGCAGGGTGGGAAACCAAAATAATACCCTGCCCTGTCTGTTCCCGGGCCCATGCAGGAGTCATCAGCCCATGAGAAGACCACCTCCACAAGCCCAGAGGGGCACTGGGGCACAAACGCAGTTTGGAACACAAATTTGAGAGTTAGAGGAAGGGAAATCCTGTCCAGGGCCTCCCCAGGGCTGTCCCAGGAATGGCTCAGCCCTATGATCCAGGCATGAAACCTGTCAAAAGGAGTCAAAGTCTGAGCACCCTTGGGACCAAGGGAGGTCCCTGCTATCAACATGGGACATGCTGCAGGTGCAGGGGAGGAGCATTCCGGGACTACACAAGGCTTATTACAGGATGCCCAGGGGAGGAACCAAACGTTGGGAAACGCAGGCATCAGCATGGTTTGTGGAGAATAATTGTGGGAAATCAGAAGGATAAGGGAAGAAACAGGGCCGGCAGCATATAAATGTTTTTCTGGTTGGGATGCTTGTCTGGCCATGCCCTGCACCAGGTCAGCGCAGTCTGTTCCGTGCCTTACTCAACTCCACTTCTAGTGGTTTTCCTGAGTGAGGGACTCTCTATCTGGTGTGTGCATGTGTGTCAGAGCAGCCCATGTGTCAGTGGTGCAGCACCTGGAGCAGTGTGGTGTGCAAGTGAGTGTGTGAGTGCTAATGATGATCCAGCCAGATGAGTGGCAAAGAGGTGCTGTGGCCAGGGAGTCGGGGGGTGTGGGTCTTTAGGGGTGAGGGCTGGAAGGGCTGCTTACTGGGGGGACCAGGGCAGTCCTGGGCAGCTCTGTACATCTGTGTGTTGGTGCTGGTGTGTGAAGGAGGGCCTGATTCAGCAACTGGAGTGGCGCCACGGCCTCAGGGACGTGTATGTGCTTGTAGGTGCCAGCAACTGGGGAGACTGGGACCCAGGGGTGGGCATACACACACAGAGACACGCACACTGACGCACACACACACACTTCTCACTAAGGGACCTTTATGCTTGTTGTGGTTTAACCTCTGGCAGCCAGGACCATGCAGCCACTTGCGCAGTTCTTCCCCTTGCCCCAAGAAGGGTGGAGAGAAGAGGGAGAAAAAGAGGGGAAAGGGAAGGGGGAAAAAAAACCCTTGTGGGCTGAAATAAAAATAGTTTAATAGAACACTATCAGAAGAGGAAAATAGCA